>VZRN01002716.1:414983-619640 GCA_013397935.1 Dasyornis broadbenti | reverse complement strand
AAAAAAAAAAAAAAAAATTATCCACATATTAAAGTACCAATCTAAAATTCATTTTTGCCCTACATAAGATTCTGTCTGTAGTCCAAGACAAATCAACTAGTGTTGCGTCAGTGTAAATTCTGTTCACTAAATTAGTGGCATGATAATACTTTTCTGCATTAGAATCCTTTTGTAAGGATCAATACATTAAGGATTCTTAAAAATTCAGATCAACTGTTATTGGATGATTAACCAAGTTAGCAAGAAATGCCAGACCCTTTTATTAATCCCATGAAGTTCCTTGCCTCAGATCTTGAGAAAGTGATGTCAATTAGTATAAAAAGGATTTTCTGCTATCAGTTTAAAACTGAAAGGCTATGATTTTATTCTGAACCCTTTGTTCTTGAGTTCTGAGACAGTTAAATCGGTGCACCTCCTTGACTTTCTCTAAACCATTAATAATTTATACACCTCTTTCATTTCACCTGTTATTCATCTCTGTTTTTACATAAATACCCTAATCTTTTTAATCTCTGCATGTATGGAACTCTATCCATGCCTCAAATCCTTCTTATTACTATTCTCTATCTCCTATTTCATTTATGGCCTAAGTGAAATAAAGTGACCAAATTGAATGAATAGCCCAAATGGAAGGTTACTATTGTTTCATTTAAGATGTTTATAATACATTTGATTTATTTCACGATATTTTCCTTTTTTTCCCCTTGCATATGTAGCTGTTTTCAATAGGAAGGCCACAGTACCAGCAGAGTCTTTTCTCTGAATATAGTTGCTGATCATTTGGGATTTCTCAGGCTGAACAAGCAAGTCTAATAATTTTTTTCCACTGTCTACTAATCTTTTTTTACTTTATCAGCTGCTGTTGGAATACAGGCTTCCAAACTGTAGCTCCGTGCATTCTGTACCCTGGTGTTCTGTCCATTTTGCTCTTACTTAATTTATTCTGTCTCTCCTGTGTCAACACAGCTTTTTCCTAAGCTTTGCTCAAAAATTCTGGGTTTTCTTCAATTTTATTTGTTACTCAAATACTTAGTATTCCACCATATCTTGTATTGCTGCCTGATGCCATTGTTTTGAATGAATCCAAACATGACTATCTGGGCACAATGAGAAGACCTTCACTCATCCATTTTACTGTTCTGTGTTTAGCTTTGCATTCCTTTATCTACTCCTGTGTACTCTCTTGCTTATCTGTTGGGATCTTTTCCTGTCTGCCTTCCTTTCTGTTTTGCATTAAATCAATCTCCTGCCCGTCTGCACAGCACACCAACTGTGCTGTACCATCATTTTGTGTTACCCATGAGAAGGTGCCCTTGCTCCAAGCCCCGTTGATGCCAATTTAGTTAAATCCAGCTGCAGCACAGTGTGGACTATTGTCTGAGTACTGTAATCTCAGGCCAAACACATACTTTGCAAAACATCCCTGGGGCTTCCTAATCAGAGCTCTTGTCTGCATGTCCTTCATCAGGCACTTCCCAGAAGTGTGTCTTGTCTTATGGGCAACTGTTACCAGAAGTAAAATCTATTCTCACCTTCTGCCAGAACTGAGATGGGTAAAGACTGTATTGCATATTGTCTTTGAATTCACCATCCAGTCACATACATGCCCTCAATTAGATATTTACATCTGCCAAGCATGCAGGCTCTCTGATCAGACTTAGTGATGCCTTTCATTTCATTTATGAAGTGCTGTCCATTTCATGCCAACTCCTAAGATTATGACTCAATTCTTTATAAACAAAATATCCCAACCACAAAACTCACCCATCATCTCTTGTAAGAAATAGCTTCATGCGTTACACAGTCCTCACAACCTGGTCAATGCCAGAGTATAAACTCTTTTACTCATTAATCCCCACTTAGAGTACAGAGTTATGTTGAGAGAGAGAGAGAGCACATACACATCTCAAGAAAAGAAGCAAATACAATAATAAAGTCCATTGCTGTAATCCATCTCACAGAGATATGTGCACTGTGTTCAGGAAAGCCAGTTCAGTGACAGCTGCTAGCAGAGGCTCCTGTTCCATGCTATAAAGTTCTGCAGTCTTCACAACACTCAACTTGGAACGCAGCTTTTCTGATGGGATGCTCACAGTGCTGGTACAGAGGTGAGCTGGTGGAAACGTTTGTTTGCAAAAGGCTTCGTCTATGACTCTTTCTTAAAACCTTTTTTTTGTCTCTTGATTCTTTCTAGCAAGTTCTGCAAGCGAATGCCTTTAGCAAACATAGAATCCTTGCCTTTCAGCAGAACAAGCACTTTAGGCAAATACTTTGGCTATAGTACTTTTATACTTCAAATGTTTGTTCTTGGACCCATGACTCTTCTTACACTGCACCACTACGTGTCAAAACCTGTATCAAAGGCTATTTGTAAGAGCATGCAACATACAGGAAGACAGTTATTCATCCTTATTTCCTCCCATCATATACATCAATCTTACATATTCCTAATAGCATCTCAAGGCCTGACCATTATTTCCTAGAAATCTGCAGAGCTCAGTTCCTTTCACCTTCTCCTTGACCATGTTTTCATTAATATACTTTCCACAGTACTTGCTCATAAATGGTTGCACCTTCATATTATAGATCCGTGTTTCTTGTTCCCTGATGCCTCATTTACCTTCAAGGATGTCATCAGTACTGCTCTTAGGACATCTAGTGTGTGTTTCAATTGATATTAGGACTCCTTTGAAGACAGACACTTAAAGCTACTTGTGGCCAGCCCAATGCTACTAGTAAAGGTAGTTGCCTCATCTTATACCGAAACATGTACTTGACTTCACCTAAAATGGTACTTTTTATCCTAAAGCAGATCCTACATCCACAGTCTCTGGACAAGGCTAATGACTTATTTTTAGTGTGACTTCAGTCCAGATTCTGAAATTACATGAATATTACTTCCCTCATTTCTTGTGTAGCTACATTACCACTGTAGTCTGCTGCAAATAATTACTGTACACAATGTGGTAGTTGGTATGTTTGCCAATTCCTTTCTATGGGGAGTTTAAAAACATTTCATTGTCTCATATAGTAAACATGGGACTATACTTTTAAAACAACACTGCACTGTAGGTGTCCTTTTCCTTGAAATACATTTGCATGCTGCTAGACACTTTTCATTTTTCTTTTCCATCAAGGACTTCATTGCTGTTCAACAGTGGGAGGCACAGTCCCATTTGGACTACTGGAAATTCTAAAAAATAACTCATCATTGGGGAAGGATGACTTTTTATAAAACAATATGTACTCACTTCACTGCCTTCAGAAAGATTTTGCTATCTTTGATCACTTAGTAGACACCCTTCCTAAATCTAATCACTTATCAGTCTCAGCTATCAGCTGGTATTACTATCTTCAAGCATTATTTGACATGAATACATATATACATATATATATTAGTTTGAGGATCACTTATATCTGGCAGACGTCTCTTCAGTAGGCTTCTTTCATTACCCATACTGCTGCTCACCACTATGATGTTAGTTTCAGGTTTGGGATAAGAAGTATTTCTAGTCCTTATACCTGTCCATGGACTGGACACTTGTTTTTTCTGCTTTTTATACTGCTTTCTGGCCTAAATCACAGTATCAGCCTCCATGTCTCCTAATTCCTCATTTTCTTTATTGTGACCCAGTAGATTGGTTTGGGCTTTTTTCCTAGTAGCCACTATAGCTTTGATACTTTCCTAGGAAAATGCAAAAGTAGTGGTTAGTGGAAGTGATGCTGTTGCACTGGATATATATCTCTTGACAGTCTTTCCAATAAGAAACTTGTCTGTCACATACAAATCTGTCATTAACAAGGAATCTTTAACGTTTCCAGAGTTTTCTGGGCTACAAGAGTTCTCAGCTCTTGTTATAATTATTTCCTCTTCTGCTTGGCTTTAAGTAGAAAATAACAAAACCAGCACAACAGCCTCTTGCCCATGATCCCCTTCTGTGGAGACACATTACTCAATAAGCACTTTTATCAGTCATCCCACTGTTTCAGACACAACAGCATCTTATTTGCTTCTCTTGCATCTTTTCCCAGAAGGATAGCAAAGAAAACATTTACTGTCACTTTCCCATCTTTATTCCTTTGTGCATATGCTCAATTACTTTTTTAACCACTTCCTTTTTTGTGTAGGTTATTTTGTCTGGAAATCCACCATCAAATTTTTAAAAGTTTCTCCAGGCCACCTGTTTATTCTTAGCTTTATTTTCCATTTAATAATATTTGAAGTGGAAAGTGTGTCTTTCTGCAATTATTGCTGCTGACTTGTTTCTGCACCATATACTGGACAATAGTATCAGAAGAGTCCATGTTTATAATACTAACCTGGCTTTTTAACAAATTATTTACTCAGATGCTGAGACCACAATTAACAGCAAAGCCACATGCATGCAGATTAGCTTATGTGTGGTCTTTCAGACCTCCCTGCAACCCATGTTCTTCCCCCTGGTTTCACACAGATTATTGCACTCAGTTATCTTTATTTACTTTCCTAGCCTAAGGAATTGTACATGATTTCACAGCAGCTAGAGAAGTCAGATGCTGAGCACTTATCAGTAGTGGTGACAACTGTTACACCAATAAATCTGTCTTTTTCAGCTTGGCTTTATATTTAGGTACTCATTTAAGCAAGACTGAAGCTATGTTAAACAGAATTCCTTTCAAACAAGGCAATTTTAAGTTCTAGCTCTCACAACTTCATGTATTTCCTAGTGTTGGAGGTTGGGAATTTTTCCATCCTGTGGCTAACGATACCTTAACGAGCCTTAACGACTGGGTGCTTAAGAGATAACAACTGAGTTCTTAAGGGACAAAAGACGCACTTAAGAGACTAAAACATAGCCAGGTGTGGCGAGGGAACAAAAAGGTAGCTGGCCATTGGCAAGCACACACTGGTCTCCGGGACTTTTTTGGAGGAGACAGATGCAGTTTCTTCTTTCCCTTCACTGCTGCCGCGGGAGCTCAGCACTGCCGGGTTTTTCTTCCTAGCTGGAGTCTCTGCTACCCTTTTGTTTGCCCGCTCGAGTGAACAAGCTCTGCTGTCCAGTTTGCTGCCCTGAGATTCCCTGCTGCAGCTCCGCTCGCCGTGCAGCCCGTCTTGCCCTCCGCTCCGTCCGCCATCACTGAGGAGCTGAGCTTGCGCCACAGCACCCCCTCCCGGCCGTGACCGTAACTGCACCAAAGGGGAGGGGCGGTGTCTGGCAGCCCAGAGAAAGCTGCCACTGGGTATCTGGTTTGTTTATTTGTTATTGCTACTGTTATTGTTGCTTGTTTTCCTCATTATAGATACTAGAACTGTTATTCCTTTTCCCATATCTTTGCCTGAAAGCCTTTAATTTCAAAGTTATAACAATTTGGAGGGAGAGGGGTCATATCCTCTATTCTAAGGCAGTTTTCCACCTTCCTTAGCAGATGCCTGTCTTCCAAACCAAGACACCTAGGAAAGTGACTTTTCAAAATTTTGTGCTCATGTTGCACATACTATACAAACATCCACAGATAAAATCAGTGATTTTAAGAATCAATGAACTTTATTTGAATCCATCACTGTCCTTGTAGATTTTATCTCACTTGAACTGTGTCAAGCATAGGGACATCCAAAAAGACTGTGCCTAATAAAGCAGTATATTATGCTGATAGAAGAACCTTTAGCATACTGAAATTTACTCTTTGATCATAGACTATGATGGTATTTCCAAGTAAAGGATAAAAGGCACATTTAAAATTACTTTAGATTAAATATTTATATATTACTATTTCTAAACTAAAATGCATATAGAGATGTGCTAAAAGACATGACCTACTAAAAATAAACTCTAAGCTCTTCCTCCAGTTTTTGACTCAAGCAGCTAAACATAGCAAAATATATCACAGTATTTTGATAGAACATTAAAACATTACCATTAAAATGTGTTTTCTACTGTGCAGGGTTCTTTAGTTATTAATCTAGAAACATCCTGTAATAATTCAGGTTAATCTGAAATAATACGGTATTTTAGACCTTGTGCTCAAAGGATTGTGTTCTTTAGTGTAAGCCAGCAATTAAAGATTCATTTCACATTTAAAAATTAAACAAACAGCTATAAATGCATGATACAGCACCAACTACAAAATGAAGACTATATTGTCTTTAAGAAAATCCAGCTGTTCTTCATTCATCCAAATATGTTCAATCTTACTTAAAAATTAATATCTATGTAAGGATACATTCAATTTTTCCAGGAGAAGAGACATAGTATGTTTCCTTACTTCACACTGTAGAAGAAGTGGCCACATCTGCTCACCTCAGAAAGCATATGGATGTTCAAACACTGTATTAAGGCATATATTTCAAGAAGAAAATGTAACTGCCTGGGTGTCACGCTTTAATTCAATATGGCTGAAGCAGGAAGATGAGAATTTAAAAAAATTTTCTGAGTTAATTGATTGATGAAAAACAGCTTCCAAGAGCAGACCTTTATTCATCTCATTTCAAATACCCTGATCTGAAATTTACTCAGATTACCTCAGGTCATAAAAAAATGATAACCAAGGACACATTGAAGTGTGCACTGCACACTGCATACTTGTATTTTCTATTTTCTAGCATTTTCCTGGGATTTTAATTTACTGGAGATACATGACCAGACTACCTATTTCTATAAAACTGCTTCTAGAGCTTGAGTCGATATATTAGGAGTAAGTAGTTCCCTGCAGTGTTTCTGTGAAGGGCAGTAATGACCTGGTACTATTTCCCTCTCTCAGGAGAGAGAAACTTTTTACAACTCTCCAACATAATCAAATGTGAAATCTTCTCAGTTCCAATGGTAAACATTTTTATAAATATAGTTATTGATGCAAATATTTCCATTTTTTTCTGCCAGATTAGCTTTCCTGCCCAACAGCTTATACAATTGAAGAGATGTTTGCTAAAAGGATAGCTATATAGGTACAAACAACTTAGCAATAAAAGAGCACCACCGTGAAGTCTGAAACATGAAATCTATACATATCATAAGTTATTGTGGATCTATCCAATTTTATCACTGTTGAATGGTTTTAAAACATTGAATTCCTTTCATTTGTGCAACTCCAGCAAGTATATAAATGTCAACTCTTTCAATTATAGATACCTAGTAGCAGGCAGCCAAATTGTCTAAATAGTAAAAGGGAAATTTAAGAGATTTGGGCTTTAAGATAGCAAGAGTCAATTAGAAACATAATAAAAAAGCATAAAGCTTTGAAACATAGTTCAAAATGTATCTTCTTAAAGCATGATCTACTATGCATCATATTCAGCAGCTCCATAGCTTGCAGTACACCTCATCTGAACTGGGCAGAGCCCTATACAGAACAGACATGATTTTCACAGGGACACACGTGTTCTACACTGAATATGCATGACACACACTGACTACACTCAGCCCTTCACTGGGCAGTGAATGGAAGACAAAGATAAACAGCTTCCTAGTCTCCCAGACTGGGTGAATGAACAAATATTCAATCTGTGAATAACTAAAGGAAAAACTAAAATTCACAGAGAACTGAGGGTTGTTTGTTTAGCGTAATCCTAAAACGTGTTCTGTTCTCACAAATTTTTATTAAAAAAAGAAAATTTGCACCTCAAAAATAAATAAATTCCTTGCAACAGAACTCCATCACCTCTGATACTGATCACGGTGGTTTTCTTTTGTCATGAGAGTGAAGGAGTGTGAGCAGTTTTAAGCAGGTCATATCATGTAATTATTATCAACATCCATATATATAAAATTGGACAGATAATTTTTTTTTCTTACTGATTTTGGTTTCCATCAGCTCTATGGATAGACCTTCTTTTTTGTACTCTGGAATGTCCATAATACTACTGGGATATTGATTTCTAAATTACAAACTAGGCAGGAACTTTTCTAACAAATAGTAGGTTTTAAAACCTTAGGTTTTTGGAAGTCAGTTTCTAATATTAATGTGAACTGTCATGGCAAGGAGTTTGTTGGGCACAGTTAGAGCAAAGAGGACAAGCAGAGTACAGAACAATAACATTATAGAAGAGGACATTATTGAACAGAAGAGATAAAATGGAACACCAAAAAATGATGTGAGGAATAAGAAGGTTTAAGAAACTATGAACTTCAAAATTATTATTTTGCTTATAGTTTGGTGCTGAGAGTAAGTTGTCAGCTAACTGATATCATCTAAAAAACTGTGTAGAAATAGCCTAAAGCTCAGACTCAAGCTGAATTAGTCACTTCTTCACAGTATGTTCCTGCAAAAGCCTACTCAAGGGTCAGCTCAACAGCAACCCAGCCAGTGCATCTAGCAGAGAAACCTTGTGTACTTTTGAGAGCACATAAGCTTTCTACAGGTATGTGCTGCAGGATACTGTGACTGATTTGCCCTCAGGATGCATCATGTCATGGAGGTCAGCAAAATGAGCTTGTCCTTCTGAGGCCCACTGAGTCCTACCAAAGGGGCTTTGTGTGAGCTCAAGCTCCAGCTCAAGGAAAACTGCTTGTAACAGAGGTAGACAATTTTGAGGTTTCAATGTTTCAGAGTATTCTGGGGCCATGCATTTCATCTGAAATGTGTAGGTACAGCCAAAGGCTATCAACAGCTGTAATGTCTTTGTATCTACCTGCTAAGTTACGTATATCACTCTACTTGCTCTGATAACTGTTACCCACACACTTACCCTTCCTTAGCTTGTTGCTCTTCTTCACGGCCTGAAGTTGTGTCAGTGGAGGTTTAGGTTGGACATTAGAAAAAGGTTCCTCACCCAGAGGGTGGCTGGGCAGTGGAACAGGCTCCCCAGGGAAGCAGTCACATCACTGAGCCTGACTGAGTTCAAAAAGCATTTGGACAAAACTCTCAGGCATGTGTGTGATTCTTGGGAGTGGTGCTGTGCTGGGCCAGGAGTTGGACTTGATGATCCTTGTGGGTCCCTTCCAACTCAATTTATTCTGTGATTCTGTGATTATGGATGAGTTTCACAAAGAATTCCAAGGCCTTATTATGAGGATTCTATTAAATACTCAAGACCTTACATTCAAAACTGTTTGGAAAAGAGACTGACTTGTGATACAGGTCTGTTAACGTCCAAAGTTTTTGGAGAATTTAAGTTTGCTGTAATTAAAAGCAAACAAAACCAGCCAACCAACCAACCAAACAACAACGACAAAAAGACAACACAAAACCAGAAGATTACACTATCTACAAAAGATTTCTTCCACATATCAAACTGGTGAGATTATTCAAAATTAGCTAGTCTGTAGCTCTGGCCTCTATTCTTTTCCTTTCTTCTGTTTTCTTCTTTGGAGTTGGGAAGGTAGTCAGAAATGCGCTCTTGCCCATTTTAATCACACCTTCACTTCAGAATCCACCAACACAGTTAGCACCACTGGCAAAGAAAAGAATATAACATTTCAAGAGAGAGCAAGCTTTCTTGCAAACCCTCATCAATTTCATTTCTGTTCTATTATTTTTCTGGAAAAAATACTTTTATGTTACCACTATATCCTTCCAACAATTATCATCTTCAGCTGTCTTTATTTATTTCTGTAAACTAATGCATTTTATTAATAAATGAAAGTGAGGTTGAATAAAAAATGCTGGCAAAGCTAGGAAAAAAAAAAAGCCTTTGAAGCAAAAGTATTCTGGTGATCATTATCCTGAGACACCATATTAAAGGTTTTCTCCTTTATTCATCTTAACACTGTAGATAAGCGGTAACTGCTTCCTGAGAGCTGTGGAATAAAGGTGCCACAATATTAGCAGTATCACAGCAAGCAGCAGACAGGCTCTGGTGTGACAGAATAATAACAGAAAATACATCCATTTCAGGAAGGAAACATACTAATTTGTAGTCAACTCCACTCATGGAGAGATACTGAAAACAATTCCTTAAACTGACTTCCTAAGAAAGATGGTAGGTTATTAGCTTACTGCCTCTTTCTCAAGAGACACAAACAAGTCCATTACACAGAAGAATGACAAATGCTATTTCTGAAGAAGGGTAGTTAACTATCTCTTCTAATATTAATACCACTTGGCTCTTCATGTCACCTGCATCTCACAACATTTTTTGAAAGCTGCATTTTATAGTCCTTTTCAACAAGGGAATTCAAAACTTAAGCTTTTGTCAAAGTGGGGATGCCTCTGAGGAACCACCAAAGGAGGAAAAAGCATGCCCCAAGTGTTCCGCTTCCTGACAAGAAGATTCATTTCCTTGTCCTCATCGTTCCAAGCTCACACCTGAATTACGTTCCATACCTGAGTTACAGAGAGAAGGGTAAAGGCAAGCAGGCGAACTGAAAGGAAGCAGTGAGGGGAAAATAAGGATCCGTAAAACCTTGGAGGAAGTATAGTTTGATAGAACAGCATGGGGAAAGCTCACACAGTTGAGAGGGCCTAGACCCAGAGGTAAAGATAGTTCATTAACATTTAGCTTGCCTGTCAGCCACCTGTGGAAGAAGACCACAGATATGCCAACCCTGCACTGCACTACAAAGTTACTTCTAGTGGGGTATGTGCACCTGTTGCACAATGAGTAACATTCCACCACAACCTAGGAGACAAAATAAAGAAGCACCTAACTGAAAGCTAGGAAATTTAGCAGGAAACAGCTAATTCCCAACCCTGCAAACTGGGGTTTTCTTTTCCCACAATTGCTAAATGAGAAAAGGCTCTATTAGGCTCTCAGCTCGTGGAAGACAGTTGTGGTCCACCTGTTTATATTCAGAAGTGTATTTCTTTCCCTTATATCATTACTCTTCCACAGAGGTCAAGGAAGGCAAGAAAAACTCTCTGCTGTGCAATTCACTAGAGCAGAATAGAGTTCCTCTTCCAAAAATCCTTTAACTAATGCCTTTGCTAGTAGAGACTATAACCTACCATATGGAGCTCACAGTAGACAGTGCATTGGCTCAATTTCAGCAATTATCTGAAAAACACTTTTTCAACCACTAAATCAACTTCGAAAAAAGCCAAATAATTCTCAGTAGTAAATCTCTGCACTCCTCAGTGTTTAGGCCTCATGGAAACAGTGATTGCATCTGTCACCCTAAAAACCCTACTCGTTCTTAGACAGCTCTTCACCATCCCTAGAGTCAGAATTTACACTTCAAATTCATCCCTCTGGATTTAGGCAATATTTTAAATATGGAACAGTCCCCCAGTTGTTGCTTATTTGGTTCAGAACTCCTGTGAACCATAAATTACAGGGTTTGAGACAGAACTGTTCATGAATGTTTATCTGTACATTCATGAATTCCAAGCTTGACCACAGACTTCCATACTGCTGCTATGATATGTTTCATGGGAATCTTTCTAATACAATTTAATTTCTTGGCTACCACTTCCTTCACATCAAGAGAAAAAATTGAAAAAGTTGAAAAAACGGGTAAGTAGCCTACCAATGCAATTTTCAGATAATCCCTCTGTCCAAATGAACAACAATGACAAAACCATTATTTCTAAGGTCTTTAAGTTGAGCCATCCTTGAGCCTTTCAAAATAAATTTCACACTAGAAAGAAAGCAAAATACAATCGATTAGTTCATCTTCTCTATAGTAGATCTCTATTTTATACAACACACCTGCCTGTTTAGTAATGTGGGAAAGACTGCAATTTGCTGTTGTTCCAATCCCAAGGAACACAAGCCCCTGCTAAGCACTGCAAGTCTCTGTTAAGAATCCCTGTATCATATATACCCTTTAGAGAAATGGTGTGCAAGAGTCCTGAAGGGTTTAGTTACTACCTAGCCACATAGAACATAGCACACAACTTTGCAAACAGTTGTCTTTTCACAAGACATTAATTCTATCACTTCGTATTAATTCAGTCACCACATATTTACCTCTGCCTCGCCAGGCTCCCCCTATGTCGTATGCCTGTGCAAGCATTTGTACTTTGTTTTGAAATAAAGAGCACATAAGGTGGCCATCCAACACTGATGGGACATATAACATCTTTCTAACAGCACAAGGTCCTCTGCATCAAAGACGAGTCCTCTTTGATGCAGAGGACCTTGTGCTATTAGAAAGAAGATGTTATAAATATTGGTAAACTATTCTTTAATATTGGTAAACTACCACATAGACAACTTGATTAAAAGGTATAGCCAAAAACCTAATTCAAGACAAAGATTTTTGTCCTAGCAAATTGCAAGTTTAATTTGGAAGAAGTATAAAGCTCATTGCTAAAAATAATCTCTCCAGAACAGACATAAACATTCAAGTAAACTTTTGCTTAATTTTAGTATTGTTTGACTGCTGTTGTCACCAAGAGCCATAGTCATGGGCCATGAAGTCACATCACCTTAACTATTGAAAAATTAATATTTACTGCAAATTGAGCTTACTTGTACATTGTCAAAGGTAAATATTAAAGGCTTCAGGGCAGAAAACTGAAGATTTGATGCCATAAAAAATGAGATAAGTGTCTGGTGTCTGTCCGTAAAACAGTAAAATCCAGTGGCGTACTTCCACAGTTTAAAATTTTATGAAAAAAACAAACCATATTTGCCATAGAATTATGCTATGTCTCCCATATCATCACTTCTTTTCTTGTGTGCACACTTCTATTTCCTTGTATAAATACACCACCTCTACATTTCCATTTTTCTAAGGTGAATGCACTGGGGGTTTTTGCCTCCCCACCAAACCTGAACTGTCTTTAATTTGGTAGTTAAGATGCATGTGGGAAAAAAATTTAAAAATAAAAAGCCTCTACATTATTCAACAGTGTTTGACATGATTGCAGAACTGGGAAAAAAACCATTTCTTTAAATTGCATGTGCTATCATACTGATAATATAATACATTATATTACCAGGTGGTGATAAAACATGACTCCATGGGAAATTATGATACGCCTTTGTCATAGAGAATGTTAGGTGCTTTGGAACAGTATCACTGGCTGTTTTGAGAAAGAAAAATTCTAAGTTATCAGGAAACTTACAGGATGGCTGCATCCAACACTGAAGAAAATTACTTGAAAATAGCTTCAACTTCACTGCCCAGAGCATACATTAAATGCATTATCTGTATTGAGCTCTGCTGCAGCTCTAAATTTAGTGAAATGTGGTTTTCACTGAGGCTAATGAAACTGGTAATCCCTATGGAGAGTGAAATTTCAGCATTTTCCTTATTCAGTGGCTTCTCATTTTCCAACCAGACCACCTCAGGCTATGATTTATCAGAGCTCAGAAGCTAAGGTTTGAGGGCCTTTTTAAATATGTGGATAGGAAACCTTTTTGGAAAACTTGGTGCTGAAGGAAGAAATTATGATACTATTATAAACTTTTATAAACTCAGAACCTGTAGGTACCTAGCCACTGAAATTACCTTCTTTTGACCAAGATCTAAAATACAAGTGTCATTAGCAGAAGACTTCCAAAAGATTATTGGAGTATTGGTTTTCAGTTGTTTTTTTGGTGAGTTTTTTTTCCCCACAAGAGGAAATGTCTGTACTCCTATTTCAGTGACCCCTAAAATTGAGGTGATACAGACCATCCATAGGCAATTGGTATAAAGTCAGCAGAAGCAAAGCTAGTCTACCAAAACTTTTCAGGAAAGTTTAACCCAGCCATGTGGATGGGGATGTTTAGTCCTATGGCCAGGGTGATTTCCATCCAAGACTAAGAGCTCTAATGTGGGATTTACTGTATAATCATGTTAGTGTTTGTACACAGATACAAAGATTAAAAAGCCTCGGCTGATGCTTAGTAAAACGTTATGAGGACAGGATTTACCTCTAGATTAAGACATCTAAAAATCAGGTTCTACATGTGAGCTAGGTATTCTCAGTCCCACTGTAGCTAGGGGATTACTGATCGATGTAGTTGATAGAATCCAAAAGCAATTCAGTTCAAAAGTCTGTTCTGAATTTGACAGCTCATAAAACCAGTATAGTTAAGAGAACTGTTTCTGTGGCCAATTTTATACAAATGAATGATACATCTGTCCACTCATTTCATTACTTCAGCTACTCAACCCAAATGACCAAGGATGCACGCTGTCATGGTGTAGTCTCAGTCAGCAACTCAGCCACTTGTTCACTCCTCCCTTAGTGGGATAGGGGAGAAAATCAGAAGTGCAAAAGTGAGAAAATTTGAGTTGAGATAAAGACAGATCTTTAAAGGTAAAGCAAAAGATACACATGCGAGGAAAGCAAAACAAGCAATTAATTCACTGCTTCCCATGGACAGGCAGGTGTTCCAGCATTCACAGGGGAGCAGGGCTCCATCACATCTAATGGTAACTTGGGAAGACAAACACCATCACCCCAAATGTCTCCTCCTTCTTTCTTCCCTCAGCTTTATATGCAGAGCAGGACTCCATATGGTATGAAACATGCTTTTGATCAGTGGGGGTGAGCTGTCCCAGCTCTGTCTCCCCAACTCCCTGTGCACCCCAGCACACTCACTAGCTGGGCAGTACAAGAGGCAAAAAAGGCTTTGACTCTGTACAAGGCCTTCTCAGCCATAACAAAAATGTCTCTACGTTATCAGCTCTTTTCATCGGGAATCCAAAGTGGAGCCCCACAAGAGCCACTGTGAAGACAATTAATCCTACCCCAGCCCAAATCACGTGCATAGCAGGATCAACCATATAGTTTTGCCACAAGGCAGAAATTCACATCTCTACATCCCGTAAGCACCACTCTACTTTCACAGTGTCATCACTACCCATATTTGTGCTCATCTCTGTGTCTTTACTTCAAAGCTCCACTATAAAGCAAACAAAAGAGAAGCACAGCAGCTCATATTTGGTTTTAAAACACAGTTCAAATGGTCTAATTTCCTATCAGCATTAAGTTCTTTCGGAGAAATATATAATGCCATAATCTACGCAAAGCACCTAAAATTACCTAAATGCCTGAGCTGCCTGCTGAAAACATACTGATCCTGTATATCCTCTATGCAGCCCTTGCTGACCGACACCTATAAAATCCAGTATGGAATTTAAACCACACAGACTTCTCCAGCTCTGTCCAACAATTGCACTTCAGCATTACAGCAAAGTTCAAGCATCCTCTCAAACATGACATTTAACTGAAAATGGTTCACCCCTCAGGGAAAGTCTGGATGAAGATGCTAAAGATATCCCCTGCAGATCAGCTTAAAAGCTTTTTTAGCTTGGCTAATAGATGGGAGTCTCATTGTATTAGTATCAACTAATTGATTTTGGGGAACAAAACCCTCTTGCCTTAGGTTTAGCCTGCCTTACAACTGCCCTGTAGTTTTTTGGTAAAGCTGAATAGTCAGAGAAGAGTCTTACCAGATGCAGCAGAGATCGGAAATTGGATGTTTTCCAATACAGCAATTGGTATAGACACTATCTGGATTATGCAGTCCCTTATTAAGTAGTGTCAAGGATTAGCCAGAAATAAAAACACTTGTGGGATTAGGGATCAATTTATATGAGGACAATCAGGAAAGTGAATTAACTAAAAATGTTACTTTAAAGAGAAGCTGTAAAACTACATTAAATCCTAATGTGGATGTTCTCCTTTAGAAACTACATTTGAATTATCTACCTTCACTGATGAAGTAAATTAGATTAAATTAGGACCACTTGAATTCTGGATAAGAAGATCCTTAGGGGTTTTAATGGCATTTAACTGATCTAAGTCACATCTTTAGTTGATTCACATTAATTTTCAGGAATTGCTCTGTGTAGATAAGTCTCAAGTTCTGAAATGAGGAAAGCCCATAAAAAGAAAAGTGACTGCTAAATTAAAGGCAAAAAAACATTCCTAAAAACAGTTGTAACACAGCCTGCTTATCTGCAAAGGTAATAGTAATCACAATGACTCTGAATCTGCATACTGAAGGACAAGATTTAGTAACAGGCTCTCAAATAAGTCTTCTTGTGACAACGTTCAACTGAGGCTTCTTCTATACTTCTCAGATTGAAAACTGCTTGCCCTGCAATTGTGGTTTAGCCAGTCCTAAAACAAGATTTTAGATTTTAGGAAACTCTAAACATTTTGGAAGGCATTTAGGCCAAAGTTAAGATTTATAATTAAAGAGCTGTAAACTATTGATGTGGCAAGAGAGTACTTTTTTTTCTTTTTTAACCATTCCAAGTTCAACTGCTGGAGGCAAAACAAACAAAAAAAATCCCTCATAACTCTGTTCTTTTATTTTGTATTTCTGTAATCCCTGCAATCCATGGTTGACAACTTGTAACTCATCTATTTCTTGTATTGTATCAGAAAGCCAATGGGACAAATGGCATTACTGACTTTTCTGCTTTTTGTTTGATTTCCTATTTCCAGAGTGGAAGGAACTACGTAGTTCTACAATATTACTGATATTTGAGTCAAATTGTGCAACAATTTCTTTGTTGTAAATTCAGATAATTAATTATTGTCAGCCTTCTATAGTGCATCTAGACTTCCTTCTGTGATTTCTCTGTCTATAGAACAATTACTATTACAGATACCCATATTCAGGGTGTACATAAAACTTCATTCCCTCATACAAGGTTTCCTTTTCCTCAAGGGGGGTAATATAAGACTATGCATTTCAGTTTTAATAACGGGCATCATAAATAGTTTTTCCTTACAAAGAGATAGTTTTTTGAGTGCCTCTCATGACACATGCAGTAATGAGCATCTTCAGACTGTAGGTGGGTTGTAGTTATTGCTGTTCAGAGAGTATATCTATACTTAAAGGGGAAAAAAAAGGCTGAAACCAGGCTAAAATATGCTGAACCATTGGTTCAATTTCTTTTGTCTTCACCACTGTCAGCTAGTAAAGGTAAAAGCACCCATATTATGCTTCAAAAAAAACCCAACTCACACATTTTCCTTGTGCAAAGAACAATCTGTGAAGGCCTAACCTTTGTAGCTGATAGCAAACACATGTTTAGATTAAAATGTCAGTCTTAAAATATCTTGCTCTTGAACACATGCACTTACAAGGATGTTATATCTAATTTTGGCCTTTTGGAAGGCTAACTATTTTCAGAACCCATTTTATTGAAGCCTTAGGATACTTGCAGAAATAGAGTACTACATGTTCATTCAGTAGAAACCATGTTTCAAAACCCAAGATTCATCTGGGGCTTTTTCCTCACTTAAAAGAATAAGAGAAAAAGATACTTTGCACCAAAAGCCAAAGACATTACATTATTTTCATTAATTATGGGTGGGAAAAGCATTCAGAGTTGTTGCAGGAGCAGAAAACCTAAAAAGCTGTAGAAGAGCTTAGTTTGGCACCTTTAATTTTTCTATTATGGAATGAGGACCTCAGCATTTTCATTAATAATTCCTGATGTTTTGCCCAAGACATCACCATTTTCAATAGAAAGGAAACACAAACTGCTGATTTCAGAGCACTGAATAAACCAATAATAGTGGGGAAGGGGTTGCATTTACAAACAAGGTAAAGAAAGCAATTTGTCTCTGAACTTTCTGGAAAAGACAAGGGGCTAAAACCAGAGAAGTTAAGAGGAGGAAAGTTTGCCAGTTTTAAAACTGAAGAGGAAGCCAATTTAACCTTGACTTAGTCGCTGTTTGTGAAATCCTAGCATCCATGCAGACCTTTAAATGAGAAAAACAACCCTGCTTCTCAATTACTCTGGGGTGATGGTGACTGCAGAAACTCTTGTGGTTCTGCTAGAAAAGTATCCTGATTTTATCTTCCATTAGAAAAGATAAATTGTTTCATTCTCAGATTTTGAACTAGTAATGGCTAAAGCACACAAGTAATCCTTCTGACTTCTGAAATACCATATGTGTGATTGTTTGTTTGTTATGTGTTTGTACACACTTTTCCATGACAAATATAACAAGTAAAACTGCAAAAGTCTGCTTAGTTCAGCAAAAAATCACCCTGTTTTCTGCTTATTTAACAAGACAAATCCACTTATGAGTGGTTGAACAAGTAACAGTGGCTGTAAAAAGAAGTTGGATCTTGGGGCAGAAGTAAGGGAGAGAGGAAGAAGCAGGGAATAACAGAACCTGAAATGCTCCTTTCACCACTATCAAACTGTCAGATGGGCTCAGAGACCTCATCCCTTCGCAGGTTTAAAGACCCAAGCATGACGTCTGAAAACAAGCAAGCTTTTGCCCTTTTCTCTTCCCTTGCTTTCCTGGGGTATAGTTCTGCTAAAAAGAATTGATTGGACATGTAAGATTTAAGAAACATTTCTTTTTAATTGATGTTCAAGCATTTCTAGCATCTCCAGTGCATTGAACACAATCTAATAGGGAAAGATCTGCCTACTTAATAGTAAATGCAATGCTTTCTTATGCTAGTCAAGAGTATTGAGTCTCCTGACTCAATCCAATACGGTTTATCAAAAAGCAAAGGTTTATCTATAATGTTATATGGCTTATCAAAAGCAATATGGTTTATCAAAAGCAAAGGGTTTTTGCTTTAAAAATTAAAACTATTTCTTTTCAGTTTCTATCCTCTCAAAAAACAGCTTGTGCAGTTAAACTTGAATCCTTTCCAAGTACCTTTTTGACTACACATCCCACTTCAAAATTTAAAAGAGAAAAGTTTTCCTTTATGAAAGTCAACCATAAAGTTGTTACTGGAATACTATATTCTCAAGATGGAAAACATTTTGGAGGAAAGAAACAGAAATTTATTTGGATACTACTGTAAATAATTATCAACATGTACTGGCAGACTTTGCTGGAATGCACAAAATGCAGTAAAGGAAAAATGTTGTCCTTTTCTATCTATATTTAAATTAGACCTTTGTTCAAAAGCCCATTTCAGACCAGATTTTTTTTTTTTTGTTTAAACTAACATTGGAAGAGGTGAACTATTCAAAAAAAAAAAAAAAAAAAAACCTCCTAAATGAAAAAGAGGATTATCCAATTTTATTTTCTGCCCAGTTTTGATAAAACCTCAGTGATAAAAACCTTCATGTGGTATCCTACATAATACATTGATATATAAGCAGCATGTGCAAAAATCCTAAAAATACAAGGAACTTTTAATGCATATTGAATATAACATACCTAAGTCACTAGCTCTACACTGTGAAATAATACACAGAGTCCCACAGGACAGCCTTCCGTGCTGTCTTCTACTTTTTCCTGGACTAGAAATACTCTCACGGCAGGTCCTTTTACAAAATTTACCATAAACAGATAGAATTGATGATATTTTCATTCTGAATGTTACATTTACAGACCCCCAAATGTACCAGTGTTTTATTTAAGCAGCTAAATCTTACTATTGATTGGAGAAAGGAAAACAGATGTGTTTTTGTGTGTGTGTGTGTGTAGGAAATAAAAGTGTAGGAAGGAACGAAAGTAGAACCAAATGGGAACTCCTGCATACAAAAGATGGTGGTAGCAAGTGTGGGTTGTAACATATGTTGGAACAGTGTTCTTAATTTTAACATTCTTTTGGTTGGGTAAACTCACTGCAATTATACCACCAAGATTCTTCAGCCATTTACAAGCAAGCATAGGAATGTAAGAACAGAAGAGTGGTAGGAAGGGACTACAAATAGAGGGAATGCATGGCTAAATCAGCAGATAATATGCAGGAATATTGAGATGATTGATGGACAGAAAGTGAGAAGGAAAAGTAGTGTGACGAGAGACTCTCTAGAGTCTCTAGAGACTGAGGTTTGCCTGCTGAGCTCTGCAGCAGTGGATCTGTGGCTGCAAGATGGATGGACCATATGCTGGGTATGGTATGGAATCATTGGAGACTGAAGGAAAGTGCATATTAGAGGAAATATCATTTTATTCAAATGCAGACACACTGTCAATCATGTTCCTTGGTACCTCTTTTTTAGTTTATTCCCCTGCTGAAGGCAACAGAAGAGGCCAGGAACCTTTGGAAATTAGAGTTATATAAGTAAGGATTCAGTGAGATACAGTTATGAATACTTTCCAAAGGCTAGTTGTTAAAGATCTTCTGTCTCAGATTATTTCTAAAAGGGAGATACAATACCTAGCTAGTTTACAGAAGATACCAAACTGTTGGCAGCAAAGCACTTTTCAATACATGGGGTACTATAGGAGTTCAGTACTACCATCATTACTACTACTAAGAAAAAAACATAGTACTAACATAAAATATAGTATGAACAAAGGGCAACACACTGCAATATCATTATATCCTGTTTTAAAATAAATATATTTCTATCACTGGTAATAAAAATATACTATAAAATGGAAAGTTGTAAAAATAAATCTCAGACAAGTAATCTAAGGAGGGTGGGAGTGATACAAGAAATTGGCATTGGTTTGCTTGACTGCTTTTATGCTAAATGACATGGGGATTGGGCTGAATACTCTAGAATGTAATATTTTCTGTTAAGGTTGATTTGTTCAAATTCATTACTCTTGTCAGAGTTTAGTCACTTATGCATCTACTGGGGAGAGAAATCAAATATTATAAACACTCAAGACGATGTAACTCCCACATTGTACTTTTTTCAGTTTGAGGCTACTGCAGACCAATTAGAAGTTGCAAATCCCTTTATTTCCTCCACAGGAGTCTGAACACACGGACCTTTCTATACCCTATGCAACTTTCAGTGGAATAAAGAATATGCTGGTTTGATCCTAGGCAGGGTAGGTTGGATGTACATACCCAAGCTGACGTAACTAACCTATTTAGTGACTGACAAAATTGTATCCCAAGGCAGGATGAGTCTCAGCACAGTGTTAAAGCCTAAATATATCAAACAGCCTAAATGAAACTCCAGGTCCCTATCTGGCTACACTGTGCTGGATGCCCACAGGAGCAGTTTTAAAGCCAGCTCAGGTGTATCCTGAGGAGCTATAATTGCATTGCTAGACTGGAGTATAGATGTAAAATATGAGAGACGACTGCAGATATTCATCAGCTTTTAATATTAAAAATTGCCCCGGATAAGAGCAGTAAAGAGACAAAGACAAATTTGTAAAGGAAATAAGATTTTTCTTTCTGGAAATTGCATTTGGACATAAAGTCTGATTAATGAAAATTTAGTAATTTTTTAGCTTCTAATTACATTTACTTAGGGTGGTTTGAGTTCTCACCAGTGCACTTATATTTCTACACTTATATTATCTACACTTATATTTCCTACACACACACACACACACATCTGTTTTCCTTTCTCCAATCAATAGTAAGATTTACCTGCTTAAATAAAACTACTGGTATATTTGGGTGTCTGCAAATTAAGAATTTATCCAGTGAATTCCTAATCAATTAAGTAAGTTATGTTTCCTCCATTATCTGAAGCTTTGGTGGGAAGATTTCTCACAAGAAACTGATCCCAGCCCAAAAGGTTCCTCACAGGAATGCAGGAATTCTGAAGACTTCTATTTTTAACTTTCTGGCCAACAAGATTGCTCATTTGCTTACTTTGATCAGCAATTTCAACACCAAAGGTAGCAAAAGCCTCCTCAGGTGGGAGCGCTACTTCCTTATGGATTCATTTCTATCCCATTTTTGGTTTTATTTTGAGCAAAATATCTCTACATATATCCCACGTATAAAGATAAAATCCTTGGAAAAGAATGTATACAAAAGTCAAATGCAACTTCTTTAAAATTCATTAAGTACTTCAAACATTTTAGCAGACATTTAAGTCCCAACAATATTTTTGGGAAGGGAGGGCAGCAGAACTGCTTCTTAAGAACTTGACCATTTTTGAGGGAAAACATCAGAAACTTGCTGTATGAAATTAAGGGACAAAGGCAATAGGAATTTCAAATCCTTTTTTTGGTCATGAACTGATCTATAGCTATGTAGTCAATCATGTGATTTCATTAAGATACAATTTATTAAGGAACTTAAGCCTGCCAAATTGTAACCATGAATTATTCTATTAGCAAGACTAAAAGTGTTCGAAGACCTTTATCTATTTGGATTCTAGCTATTCAGAAAATGAATAAAAGTATTATTTAAAACTTTTAAATATTAAAGATATATATATAAATTTTAAATTAGAGAATGTTATCTTTATTTTGATATGAACTGTTTTATCA
The DNA here is from genome assembly GCA_013397935.1 of Dasyornis broadbenti. Classification (NCBI taxonomy): domain Eukaryota; kingdom Metazoa; phylum Chordata; class Aves; order Passeriformes; family Dasyornithidae; genus Dasyornis; species Dasyornis broadbenti. The sequence continues at coordinate 597,704 of VZRN01002716.1, read as the reverse complement.
AGCAATATTTTTAGGCTTATATTCTTTAACTGATCTGTTTTCTGTCCTGAAATTCCTATTAATCATCCCCTTTTTGTACAGTCTTACACTCTAAGTCATTGTTATCACATACGTTGTCCCAAAGAGGAGACAAATCATTATATTTCTGGACAAATAGATGTGCTACAAAAACACTTCTAGCAGGAGCAGTTACAGTTTGATTAAAGGTGAAACAAAATGAAAGTGAATGCTAGCTTTTTGTGCCTCTATAATGTTTTTCTTTACTTGATCCTTAATCTTTTAGAGAGATTAAAAGAAGAAGGCCTGTGCAATTTGTTTCTACAATAACACTGTTAATTCAGAAGAAATGCCTATAAAGATGTGCAGTGCCTGACAGCAAGAATTATTAAGGACAGTAGCAAAGAGGTAGTCATGAATTTAAAAAACAGAGATATAATTCACAAATCTCATTTTGTTTACCTGTCATTGCAATTAGCAGCGCATTTAATAGCTGTGAGAAGTAGTCATGGTAATAGGAGACCCTTTAATTTTAAGTCAGGATGCATTTGAAAGAATTTTTTTCTACAGTATATCCTGTCTCACTCTTCAGGGGACTCTTACTGCAACAAAATAGATACGAAAACATGATTGCAAAACCTTAGCATTTGCTAAAGCATTGAGTATCTACAGTATTGGACTGGAAAAACTTTTTTTTTCCCTCTATCTAGCCCAGAAAATATCAGGTAACAAATTGCTGTCTTTTAAAAGATATCTATATTCATCTACCTATCTATATATGTATGCTAAATATAAAGTAAAATACAATGAAATCGTTTGGGGAAAAAAAAACGTGTTCAATAACTTACCTAGAGAAGCAGTGAAAACCCTGTTATTTGCAGAGATATTTAAAATTAAATTGCCCAAAGCACTGGAAAAGTTTATAGTAGAAGACCATTTTGCTGGGAATGGCAAATGGACTACATAAAGTAGTAAGTCTTTCTCATCTCTAGATTCCATGATTAATATAGTAAATGAAGACAACCATTTTTTTTCTTTTTTAACCAATAAAAAGAAAAAAGCGTCTTTTGAAAATTCCATGCTTCATTATACTAGGAGATACTAAGGTTGAAAAGTCTGACAAGTCCATCAATGATTCTAAAATTGCAACGAAACAAAATCAATTATTTAGAATTAAGCACCATTTCTCTAGAATTGTATTATACTTAGGCTTCTAAAACATGACTCTGACACATTTACATTTGATTGTAGTCCAACACAACTTGCTGTGAGCCCAGAGCAAAGTGAAACAGCAAAGACACACAGGTAAACAAAGGGTACACAACAAGTATTTAAGCCAAATTTGAGCTGTAAACCTACTGGTCAAATTAGAGCAAAAAATGGTTGATCACATCAGTGAGAATTCCTGAATTGGCACAGTGGCCTGGAGTCTTTCCAGCTTCATTTGGGATATTTACCAAAATACCTGAATTTAACATTGTCACCTGTTGCTCCACCTACAGCCATTTATAAGAGAGTTGCTCTGCCATGCAATTCTGGCTACCTACAACCCAAAGGAAAACAGACTGAACAGAGAACCTCAGTTGTTGACCACTGTCTCAAAACGGAGTGCAGTCTGAAAGACTCCTGGGAACCCCAGTTTCAAATCCTCCCATGGAAATGTTAGCAGACACTGCACTGCATCACCTCAGCTGCTCAACTATTACAGCAGAGAGCTGTGATATACAGACCCAGCTATTGCTTCCTCCTCTCTGCAGGGAATGGAAGGGTCATGTCCTAGAACCGTACAGTGTTTCCTGTCAGACAGAAAGTAATAACTGGACTGTGCACTGGCTATGCCTATCAGCTACTCTTTATTACAGTTTGGTGAGCCTTGAGTAACCTTCGGTTCCTCACAAACTCAGCTCCCTTAGCATATATACCCCATGCACCTTCATGAGAGCATACACACCCCAGTCACCAAAAATAAAAATCTGAGATCCACTCCTGTGGGCTGATTCTTCCTAAACAAATTATGAATAACTCTTACTGGTAACAGTGGTTTAATCCTGTTTCCACAATGCTAATAGAGTTTCTTGAGCATAATGATCAATATTATATTGGATTGGAGTAGGAGAGTAAGTGGTCTTGCACTTTCTCTATGCTTATGGAACAGTGAACAAAAGTATGTTATTACCGCCCAAAATTTTATAAATTCTTTACAAAACAGTAACATCAATATATAGCACAATACACTTGCTAAATGCAACTTCAGGGGAGGGAAGGAAGGAGGGAGAGAAGGGTAAGATATTTATGGCATGTTTCTTGCATCTGGATTGCTGAACAGCAGAATTACATTCAAACTGCATTCAAGGGAAATTTATAACAAGAAGTACATATAGAAAGCAGAAATATTTCTACCAAACCTGGAAACAATGTTCATATATTTAGATATGTTTTTCTTTGCACGCATCAAATTCTCTAGGGACTCGATTCAGCAAAACACTTCACCATAAGATTAGCTCAGTGCACTTTAATGGGGTTATTCATGTGCTTAAAGAGAAATACTAGCTTAAGTGCTGAACTTAAGAATTACACATTTTAACAACTTTAAAATTACAGTCTTTAAATAAAACATGCCAAAATATATTTTATAAAAATAGATCTTATAAATATATTCCCAACTTGCCAGCAACTCTTCCCTATCACCTAAAATCTGCAGTTATCCTCACCTCATCCATTGCTAGAGAATCCTCACATCACTTTTGTTATACCCAGATAAATAACCAAAATACAAATGTCTAAAACCTCCTGATCTCTAGAGGAAGCACAGCATTTTTTTTTCACAGCTCACCTGTTAACTATCCTAGGTGAAAAAAAAAGAAAGATATTTGAAAAATATACCTAGAAAACTGCCAAGAAAGACCGTTTCTTGATCCAATAACTAAACCAAAGTGCTTCTGCAACAGGCTATCACTCTGATCCTGACTAATAGTAGCAGCAGCATCATCCTGGCTTCTAAGAAGCACATGACATAAAAGTCACAAGTCCAATAGATAAATTACCATAAGTGTTCTCTGGCAACACTTCACTGCACCTGGATAGAAAGCCTTGTAAGTAAATCTACCGATTTTTCTTGTCTCATAGTCCCAGTTCTTTTATCATGGATTCAGCCCAATCAGAATCCAAGCAACTCTATCTTCAAAAGAATTTGAAAACTCACAGCAAGAAATGCTTAACTGTGTTACTGTAGGCAAGTTCTTAGACTAACCATGTAGGTAAGCACCAAGAATGCTCCTGCTGATTATAATTTCATATGCGCTCCTTAAGGCACAGGCACTTTTCCCTCCACCATAGGCATAGGATAAGTTTAAAAGTTCTGGTTTAAAAATATTTCTTACATTTCTCTAAAACTGAAGTAAAACCTTCCGCAACTACTGTCATTGTCTTTCTCTTTTCTGTCTCAGATATCACAATCTCAACTCTCTTGCAACGTAGCTGAAGTGCAGGAAATTTAGGTCTATCTAGTATTAATGGTTTAAGAATAGAATTTCATCTCCCATCAGATTGAAATATCTGCCTCTGCTGGTTTAGCTTGGCCCAGTTTTTTTCTAGTGGGGTGGGCCACAAAGATGCCTCCTGTGTGAAGCTGCTCGAAGCCTTCACCATTGTCCAGCTCTGAGATGATGGACGTCACTGGCCAAGACTGGGCCAATTAGAGATGTTGGTTACGCCTCTGTGAAAACATATTTAAGAAGAAACCAAAACAACGGGTGTGCGCACTTTTTCTTAGCTGGAGGAGGAAGAGGAGGTGAGAATACGTGAGGGAAAACAACATGGAGAGACCAAGGTCAGTGGAGAAGGAGGGGGAGGGGAAGATCCAGGTGCTGGAGCTCTGCAGCCTCTGCAGGCCGTGGTGAAGCAGGGGGTGCCCCTGCAGCCCATGGGGGCCCATGTGAAATGCTGAGATCCACTCACCCATGCTGAAGTGAGTGGATGCCCTGAAGGAGGCCATGGTCCAGAGGGAGTTCTAGTGGAGAAACAGGCCTTGACTTGCACCCCACACTGGAGTGGGTGGGTGCCTGAGGGGGAGAGGGGGAGAGGGATGGAAATGGCCCGGCTCAGAGGTCTATACCCCGTGGAAGATGGACCCCACGCTGTAGCAGTTTTGGGGAGACTGTTTGCCTGTGTGGGGACCAGCATCACTGCAGCAGTGTCGGGTGGGCTGCCACCAGTGAGACCCATGGCTACGCAGAGGAAAAGAGCCTCTCCCCGGGCAAGGGAAGAAGATCTGGGTGATGAACTGACCTATCCCCCTCCCCATGCCTTGTTCCCTTGTGCAGCTGCTGGGAAGGAGGGAGGGGGGTGAGTGGAGAAACGGTGGCCTTGAAGGGTTTATTTTACTTCTTATTTACTCGTCTGACTCTGTTAGCAATAAATTAGATCACTTTGCAACCTAAGTTAGTCCTGTTTTGCCAATTTGAGTGCGTCTTCTCCCAGGTTTCCTTATCTCAACTCATGAGCCCTGGGTGTAGGTGTGTAAATTTGTGGGTACCTGGCATTTGGCCAGGCTCAAACCACGACAACATCCTTACAGATCTTTTACTCTACGAGTAAATTCTATTCATCAGCTGACATGACTGGGGTAGCTCCTTGCTCACAGTAGGATACCCTGCACTAGACCAAGAGCATAAACATTTCAACTGAGTAACTGTCTTCAGTTCCTTTCAGTTTTTGTTTTCCAGTGAAGAGCAGTTTCTCCAGTAAATCTAAGGTCACTGGAAGTGGGCGCTTCGCAAACTACTCATAGGTAGCCATTACAAGGGTCCACTGACCACACTGAAAACTGTAAACAGCTTTGTTACCAAAAGAACTGGACTCTGTGACTATATTCGTCCAGCGGGAAAATGCTCTGCCACAGGTAAGTTGAGCCTCAGAAACTGTATTTTCCCAAAAATTTAGAGTTGACTAGATATGTCAAAATGTAGAAAGGCAGTGTTTGTTCACATATGACATATATACACTGAGCTTATTCTGAACACTTACTATCCCAATTCAGCCACCATTTACAATTCCAGAGCATTTCCCAATCCTTGCAGATGCCTGAAAATAAGGATGACATAAGCACAGAAAAAGAGGCAATGCCAGTAACTATGTACTAAGGGCACAGAAGAGCCATAATACCATTCTGGCCATTTTAAATATTCATCCTTTTCTTGTTAACATAAAACCTCTCCATGTTCAGTTTCTCACTTAAACAGGAGGTGAAGTGGTTTACACAGCAGTGCTTTAGTGACAATGAATCTGATTACACTTCATCTCCCAATACTGAAAAATGTGGCTTCCCAAGAGTTAATAAAAAGTGGCGGTTAGAAATAACAAGAGTTCTACTTCCAAAATGAACTTATGATCAAGCACAAGGATATCTAATTACCAAATTAAAAACCTGCATTAAGAGGTATTCATTTCTCAAGCATGGATGGGTAGAACAAGCTATGATTATAACTCTCATCCTGCAGCATATGCATTTCTTACAGACCTACCTTGCACTAGTGCTAAGTAAGCTGATTCTGCTTCCTTATCAAGAAACTAGGTGCCATAATGCTGGGTATATGAGTAAAAAGATAATACCATATGGAGGCAGAGGAACTAAAATATTGATATTTCATTTTTTTCATTCTACTGGGGATCTACTGTTCTTTAGATTGTTCTAATATGTAACAGACAGAAAAAACTTTCAGTGGTCATAAATTTATATGAATCAGATTTGTACACCTAAAAGCACTCAGGGTTTGACCTTGCATTTCCAAATTTTTCAGAGTCTCTATAGGACTCCAAAACAAAATTGTATTACATAAGTATGTTGTATTATAATTGTGTTATAGATAAGCTGACAGACAGGACTTAAAATACTCTGGAGGACCCGGCTGATCTTCAGAAGCATATTTCACTCTCAAATAAAATAGAAAATTAAGTAAAAAATGGTCAATCTTTGTACTTAATATTCACAGCTTTTCTAGTTTCTAGCTGTGAGAACCAGTGGTGACTATATTCATAAAAATTTTCTATCACATTAGAAGAAACCACATACAATTTTTACTTGACAGTCCAGCTTAGGACAGTGCACACTAAACTACAGGTCACAGTAGGATGGTGGGACTACAATGAAATTATACTCCATTTTTTCCAAGCCTGGCAGAATTACTCTACTGCTTTTGAAAGAGCATTTGAATACTGTCTTCTCCTTGTTATTAACTACCATAATGAGTTAATGAAGAAAACATGAAAGTCACAAATACAAGTCCTATTTCTCTCCAGAAGAAGGATAATTGTTGTAGAAATAAGAAAATATTAGCATAATTGAATACTAATAGTTCAAATGCCAGTAATTAACAGTCCAATAAAAATTGTCTAGGCTTTCCACACAAATCTTACCATCTGCCTGCAATAAAAATCATGAAGTGTATCTCTGTTTGAAGTGGAAGTCACATGAAGGAGATGTAAGTAGCACCTATTCAGCAAATTAAAGACTCATGTAAGTCAAGATAATGGGGTTGTTTTCTCTAAAAAAGAGGCCCATTATCTTAGAAATTCCTGAATTCATTCTCAATATTAAGAAATAGGATCCTCTCAAAAGTTGTGTGACTCCATAAATACATACAGCTTCCAACCATAATATTCAATATGTGACATTGTATAAACAAGAACACTATGTAACAATAAGACCTCTGAGTAAAGTAAAAAAATCCTGGTAACTAGCAAAAAGATTTTATGCAGATAGCTTGGTCACATTTCCTATCCAGCTTGCCTATGTGGACTTTGAAACATGTGGAAAGAGGTCAGGGACTGCCCTATGCTAGACACGAATGATTCCAGGCAGCTTTACAATGGATCCACCGCAGGTCAAGGCTGAGCCCAACAGTCAAGTTGAAACATATCCAAGAAATACAAGAAGACATCAAACAGAGAGAGGAAGAGGAAGAGTTAGAAAAGAGTTAGAAACAACAGAGGGAACACCAAGGTCCAAGGAGAAGAAGGAGGAAGGGGAACAAGTGCTCCATGAGAGATAGCTCTGCAACCCATGAAACATTAACTTTATATCACGCACTTGAAAGACTGAAACTACACTCACAAAATACGTCTCTCTCAAATTACAGTTGATAAGGTCTTTATGACATTGTGTTAGATATGTCTATTAGATGACAGAGAATGAGAGCAAACACAGAAGCTGCAACACAGATTGGATGCTGGTGCTGTCCTAGTGTGTCCACCCATCTACCTCTACTCTCCCTTAACAGTGCCTGTTTAAGACAGTGGGTTATGGGAGTGGAAAGGCTCTCAGGATGAATCTTGAATACTGTACATAATGGTCCACACTTTAGGCATTTGTCTAGGGAACAGCTGGAAGATTTGTCCAATCTCTCACCCTTATAATTTTGAAGTTCAATAATTTGGCAAAAAATCCATGGCACAAAGAAGCTACAGCAACACTGAATGTAGTCCTTTGTGCAAAAACAAAGTGCATCTGTTCTAGCTCAGAAAGGAGAAATAGTGAGATTAGGGTTATTATACTGGTCTTGGCAATTTTGGATGATCTCAAGTAACTGGATCCATGTAAAAATTAAGCACAATATCAAACGAAGTGGGAGAAGGAAGAGGCTAGGGAGGCTGTATGCTTGTGTCAGGGTAGCAAAGTTATTAAATCAGCATTTGTAAGGCAATTTTGTATCTTGTGTTAAAGACAACTTTATGCAACCCCTCCTCCTTCCCAACTGTCTCTGTATGCAAAAGCACAGAGAGCACAAGAGGAGAAAATAAGAAAAAACTTTAGAGGACAGAATTCACAACAGAATACAACAAAGAGGCTTTTAAAAGTTATGACATGGCTTGTTATGTTAAGGGTGTATTATGTGCTGATTTCCATGTCAATGAAGGAGAATGAAATGGTTGAATAAGCTGCCCAATATGCCCTGCCTTGAAGAGGGACTTGGCTGCTTTGGCGGAAGAGTCTGTCCTCTGGTCCTGTTTTTGCATCAGCACATCTGCTATGGTCAAATAAGAAAAATATCTTTATTTTTGTGTCAGATTTATGTGGCTGCTTTCTTTCAGAAATTAGAAATTCATTTAAAAGAAATTAATTTGAAATACTAACTCAATTTTTATGTCTGGGAGTTTGTATCAATAATAAACTGGGAAGATGTATCAGTAAACAGCATAGAGTATCAACAGGGACTACAGTGTTCTAAGATATATAAAGTGGAAAAAATATTTAAAAGAGGAGAGCATAAGAAGAGAGTTTAGCAGTAAAGATCAATTACTGTGAGGTCAGTTTCCTCAGGATAGGAGTTTAAACATTAAGATTCATTGTTTCAGAACACATATGATAAGAAAAAGAAAAAAAAAACCAATTCAACTGAGTAACAATATGTCCGGGATTCAGGCACTACAGTGAAAAGAGTTTGTTGGGATAAGAAATGAGGACCTATAGATTAGATATCATAGAACATAGTGTCTTAGTTCATATGTGGACAGAAGGCAATAAAAGCCTTTTAGTAACTTTACCTCAATACACTGGTTTTTCACTTCTGTAGCCTCTAATTGTTTGATTAGTTTGATTCTGCCAAAAGCCAAAAATATTTGGCTTCTGCAGAAGCCAAAAATATTCGAGTCATATAAAGTCATAAGTAGCCATTGCTGAATTCTCTTCTTGACAATGATGGAGTCCTCACTTCAGATCTACATGCAAGGATAGTTTGAAATTACACTATCCCAAAGCATGCATAAGCTCCTGCTTTGTATTGCATAGCACATTTTGGCACAGTTTATTCCACAACAGTGTGACTTAAATTCTTTTGCAATTCTAATGCAGTTATTAATGCAGCAGTTGACCAGAAAAATACCTACAAGTCATCTAGAAAACAGCGAGGAGACAATTAGTCTGAATTGCTAGCAAGAGAAAAGTACTAGAAACGATCTTTTGTAAAATTCTCTTTCCTCAAGGCTGTGCACATTTAGACTACAAACCCAATTATGGAAAAATACTGCACAATACTTACACTGAAATTTCCAGGCATGGAGAATGCTTTGCTGATATTTTACTACACAATCTTCTTTTTTTTTACCTACTGAATTAGTTAATGCACTGAAGTATTCTTTGATACTGCAGAAGAATTTTCCAACTTAAACAACTTTCTCAAACTTACCAGCCACTGATAACTAGATGTGGTTCTTAATTCTTCTCAAAATCAGAAGAGTTAAGCTTTAATGAATTATGGCAACAGTTTACAGACAATGTGCAAACAAAATCTTTTCCCCTTTCCCCTACATTCAATTGCTACCAGAAACCATGTGGAATATTCTGGTGAGGGAAACAACGAAAAAAATACAACTCAAGGATGATCAACATTCTACCATGAAAAAGCTCCCACTGATTTCAACAGGCTTTAAACAACATTAAAATATTTTTCTTTCCTCTCTGCCCCTCTGTTCTTTGCTGTTTCCACACATCTTACCCTTATGCTGTAACAGCAACTGGTGTTACAGCAAGCAGCAGAATGCCTCTTTCCTGTATTCTGCTCTCCCTTCTCATGTCAAAAAAATTCACCTTAATTGCAACTAAGCAGTGAGAAATCTCATATACTTAAAATGAATATAGCTTTCACTCCACTCCCAGAGGTTGGCTTTACCCTCCATCTGGTTCCTTGAGCAGCTTTGCTGTTCCAACAAAATATTTTAATAAGACCCAGTATCTACAACATCTAGGTACCCAGCATTTACATGTTAAACATCACTCTTCAGATGGACCATTTAGTGATGTTCCTGAAGAAAATGGCCTTTATTAAAACTTGATTTTTGTTTTGTTGATCATCCCCAAGGCTGTCCTTTCCTTCTTACTAGAAGGAATAAAAAGAAGGTTTTGCAAGAACACTTGACCGCAGCATTTGCCAAGAACAACCAAGTTCTGGTTAAGGTGCTTGCAAACACTACAGATAACAAAACATGTTTCAAGATAGGTACATCAAAGGTCCACAGGTTTTAAATGTTGCACAGCATTTATATATGTGGGTTAGAAAATACACATGTAGAATGCTGAGTATGGCTTTTTAAAATTTATTTAAAGAAAGGACCAGTGTGTGCCTCTCCCTCCATTTTTAATAAGGGATAAAGATTTAACAGGACTAGCACCAGCCCATCAGATGGAAAAGCCCCATTTCTTCACAAGAAGTAAAGGAAGGTCGATGCAAAAGGTTATGGTGGCAGAAGACTACATCAGGGATTGGCTAGGGAGAGCAAAAAGCAGGTCTGTGCATGCAGACTGGAATGACTTTTACCACTATACAGATCATGGGAAAGGCAAATTAGGCAGGATAATTAAGATAGAAAAAGCAGAGGAGCAACATCAACACACCTTTAAACTACAGGAAAGGAGGAGGAGGAATCACTAGTAGAACACTGTAAGGTTTATGTTGAGTTTCTCCCATTACTAAATTAAATGCCAGATGAAGGCCTTGTCTAAACGCACCAGTTGTGCAATTTCTACTCAAATCAATTACAAACCTCATTATAGTTACACAGGCGCAAAACTCTTTGCAGACCATCTTGTACCACTGCTTAAGCGATTTACACATATCCACAAAGGGTCACAGCTGTTGAATTAAACACATTTTACAATTATATTAAACTCATATAATTTTTGCTTATATGGAGACAGATGATTTTTTAAAAGTGTATTAAACTTCAGATTTTAACCCAAAGATAATTATGGGTAACAGTGTTATGTTTTCTCTCATTTGAACATTTTTAAACAATGATCATCAGAGCACATAGCTGAAATCAAGCATTCTCCATCACATCGTTATGCTCAGCTGTGCTACTTTAATATTCTTCAGTTCAGGAAGTATTGTATCAATACTTTCTAAAGCTATTCTCAATAAATCTTAACATGAAGCTTAACAACTTGTTCAGCTGCAGGAGCACAAAGTTGGAAAGACTGTTTAAGAGATTTGTTTATTCACTTCAAACCTGAACTGCTCTTCAAATGGCTTCCTAAACTAAGGTGTCAACCTCCTGTTAACAAACACTGCTGAATTGTTGCTAATGAAGTTTGGTGAGAAACATGAACCATGAGTTTGTACTTCTGATTAATAATTTATTTCCTGGATGTGTCCACGTGCAGTTTTTTCTGCAGCAATTCTGTTTGCCATTCTTTCAGCAGCAGTGACAAATGGTAGCTCTGTTGAGGAATGAGGAGCTCTCATTTGACATTTTCCTATATACAGCTCCACAGCTTTCAAGATTTTCTAGTTTGTACAACCATAATATGAATTCTGCATTTGGCATTATCCCCTGAATAATTCCATTATTAAGGAAGCTTGGAAACAAAGATTTTTTAGTTTCCTTAAGGCATTTAGCCATCATTTTACATGCTCAGAATAGGAAACTGATTTTCTATACACAAAATTGTTCATAATCACTATGCAAAGTCAACTCCTCAGTCACTAATGTGGACATTTTTGCAGAGTTTTGTTTTCAAAGAATGCACCAACACACACAGTGGAACAAATCAAACTGAATTACCTTGACACAAATCAAAGAACACAAGAGGATGGCGGGGAAGTAAAAATAAAATAACATAAAATAAAAAGAAAAAGAAAAAAATGGAAAATGTCTTTCCCTATTAAGCTATTAGTGCAGGTTGAATGCAGTTTCCAGTAAGCACATTTTGCATGTCCTCCACAGAAATGTGCTTTCCATTGCTGTCATGGCAGTACAGTACCAAACCCACTGAATCCTTCCATCTACCTATCAGAGGCTCCTAATTTCCATCTGTGTGCATTTGTTTGATCGATTTTATCATAAGACTATTAAGCCTCATTTCAATACAAACAATATATTTACAGAAACATTAATAAAAGCTTTTACTAGAACTGTGCTTTTGCTGCCACTAAATTTCATTGCCCAAGCTTTGAGATATTCAAGAGTACAGAGTTTTGAACAGTTTGAAAATGAACAGGCAACAATATCATTTGTTACCAATGACAAAGAAACACTTTACCATTAGTTAGCATTCAAATAAATCACATTGTCTGGACTTGTCTACGCTCAAAAAAACTATCTGATCTAACTCTGATAGTATAGTCATAATGATATAACCTCCCTGTTGCATGTAAAAGTTAAAGCACTGAAATTTAAAGCACACACCATATAACCTTATCCACATCATGATCTGCAATAATTTTTAAATAAATCAGATTCCAAATCAAGGAAAGTTAACATTAGTAGTAAATTTTACATTAAAAAAGGCTCTGATATAGACATTTTTTTTCACAGCTAATATGAATCATCAGTCCTTTTTGGCTCCTTAACATGTAGAAAAATGGTTGGGGAGGGAAGAAAATACAAAGCTATTCTCTCCACATACTTCACTGCCATTTAAAACAGCTCCTCATTAAAACAGCTGCATCATTAAGCCTGAACTGTTGTTACCAAAAACAGGATGCCAACTGAGAGAATGGAAATCCAGAAAAGTAGACCAGGACTAAGCCTCTTGTAAAATCAGCCAGTACCTTTTAGAAAACACTTGATAGTTGCAAATTTCTGTTCACATTTGCTCTGCCTTCATGAGCTAATTAAAAAAAATCCTTCACTTGAAATGCCCGTTGGTCAGCTCATTAAAAAAGCCTCACTGACAACACTAGAAAAAGGGCAAATGTCTTAGTCTATCCTGAACATATTGGCCTATTTAAGCAAGAATAAGAAAGACCATAGTATTTTAAAAAGCAACAACAAACAAACCACAACCAACATAAACAAAAAATCCCCCACCAAAAAAACCGTAGCCTTTTAAAAGCTAGATTCAGCGAAACTGAACTTCAGAATCTTCCAGTTTTCATAAGCCTTATTCTAAAAAAATGCACGAAATGGAGTCCTTTAGGAGCAAAAGTGTATCAAACACCTTACAATATAGTTACTCTGCTTTCAAATACAGTGACCAAGTCACAGCTGTTGGCTAATGCAGGGATTGAGGAAGAATAGTTACATTCTCTACAGACTATTGAACTGAGCTTTCCACTAAAGGAACAATTTCAATGGAGGGCTGCATCCAGCTCTGGGGTCTCCAGCATAGGAGTGCCATGGACCTGTTGGAATTAGTCCAGAGGAGGGCTGCAGAAATAATCAGAAGGCTGGAATACCTCGCTTATGAAGACAGGCTGAAAGAGCTGGGGTCATTCAGCCTAGAAAAGTCTCCAGGGAGACCTCAGAGCACCTTTCTGAACCTAAAGGGACCCCAGAAGAGATATGCAGAAGGACTTTTTACAAGGGCAGGTAATGACAGGACAAGGAGCAATTGTTTTAAACTGAGAAGGAGTAGGTCTAGACTGGATATTATGAAGAAATTCTTTACTGTGAGGGTGCTGAGGCACTAGCACAGGTTGCCCAGAGAAATTGGGGATGCCCCACCCCTAGAAGTGTTCAAGGCCAGGTTGGATGGGGTTTTGAGTAACCTGGTCTAGTGGAACATGCCTCTGTTTATAGAAAGGGTGCTGGAACTAGATGATCTTCAAGGTCCCTTCCAACTCAAACCACTATGATTCTATAATAGAAAGGTTTTCACTGTGCATAAAAAGAAACACTGTTTTCTTCCTCTGCCAAACAAAATAAAACTAGAGACAACAGCAAGGACTAATTAGAACTGTATTAGTCAACTAAGGCCTAGTGTAGTCCCCATCCATATTTGTGAAATTGAACTGCAAGTTTTCAGGACCTTTGAAGAGCCACATTTGCGCATCCAAGGGAATACCCAGAACTCAGACAACAAACGCCAAGCTATTTAATTTCAAAACTGAAGCCCTACATGAAAGCCAGAAAATGTTGTATGTGAACAGTGCAAAGAGCCATGTACTTTTTTATTCTGCCTGGGCTTAGTATCATACTTTTTCTAAAAGCAGGCTGTCCCCTGCCATCTCAGGGTAGAAAAAAGGCCAGCATGACCACTCAAACAGCAACCTAGGAAGCCTTCAGTTTTCTTCACCTTCTCCTTATAACCACGAGTTTCACAAAATATTTACAAGGCTCTCAAATAGCATTTCAATGCGAAAACTCCTAAAAGACAATTTAAAAAAATAAACAATTCCACCCTCCCCAAAAAAGCAAGGTTTCCATTTGTTGATATCTGTGCCTGACCCTATAGGTGTTTAAGGAAAGCTTCGATGTGGCGCTTAGTGCCATGGTCGAGTAGTCATGGTGTTCGGCCATAGGTTGGACTCGATGATCTCAAAGGTCTCTTTCAACCTAAGTGATGCACTGTAAAAGTGCTCCCAGCTAAGGCAAGTGGCACACGCAGGGCTCTCCCTGACCTTGCCCCCAGCTACTCCTCTCAGCTGCCCGAGGGCGAAGCTCTCCCACGTCCCTCAGCGACGCCAACACAGTTTCCACCGGCACAAATAAACATGCCCAGCAAACGGAGTTACCGGCCACACGCCGAGGGGCTCGCCGCGCCCGCGCCCCACGGACTACAGCTCCCGGCGTGCTCTGGGGCGGCGCGGAGCGGAGCATGCCGGGAATCGCACCGCACCGCCCCGCCAGCCCACACATACCACAGCGCCCTGGCGCGGCGCCGGAGGCCGCCCACGTGACTCTCACGCCGAGGTTCGATTGGAACAAACCACTGCCAATCAACTACCCCAACGTCTGGCAACGGGAGCGACGTGCCCCCACGCACGCTACCGTGCCTCTCCGATTGGCTGCTCGGGGATCACCCCCGCCCCTTTTAAATACCTGTCGCTCCGTGACAGGCTGTCATCGGAGTTCCTGTTAGGAGGGCGCTACCGGAGGGGTTCGGTCCCTCCCCCTCGCCTTCTCCTGGGAGCCCCGCCCTCCACCCGTAGCTCCTCCCGCTCCGGAGGGGCGGCAATGTCAAACAGCCTGCTCGGGAGGGAGGGAGGAAGGAAGGGAGACGCGATTCGCCCCCTCCCCTCCCGCCTGGATCCCGCCCGCAGCCCCCTCCTGGNCCCTCCATCTCCTTGGCCCTGCCCCTCATCTTGTCGCTGATCCCATCCCCCCGGGCTCGCGCGCGCCGAGCCAGGTTCCCTCCCCGCCCCAGGGGACGGTGACGGTGACGGCGGCGGCGGGAGGAGGAAGCAGCGGTAGAGGCCGGGTGCGCCAGGAGGCGGCGGGGACTCAGCGAGGAGCGCCGAGCCAGAACGGGCGGGCTCCGCCCCGCCCCTTGGCGACCCCCCGCCCCCTGCCCTTCCTCCCTCCTCTCCTCCCCTCCTCCGCCTCCTCCTCCCCGCACGCGCCGGGCGGAGGGAGAGGCTGCGAGGGATCCCCGGGTACAACATGGCGGAGCACTCGGCCCCCGACCACAAGCACAGACCCGCTGGTAACTCCGCGGCGCCGCTCCATAGCCGCGCCGGGGCGGGCGGCGGCTTGTCGGGGGGTCTGTCGCAGCCGGCGGGCTGGCAGTCTCTGCTCTCCTTCACTATCCTCTTCCTGGCCTGGCTGGCTGGATTCAGCTCCCGGCTCTTCGCCGTCATCCGCTTCGAGAGCATCATTCACGAGTTCGACCCCTGGTGAGTCGCCGCCGCCGCCGGGCGGGACGGGAAGGCGGGAAAGCACCACGCCATGAGCTGCGGCGGAGGAGACCCGCGGGTTCCCTCCGCTGTGGCCGCGGGGGCGGTAGGAGGGCCCCGCCGGCCGCCCCCTGCTCCACCACTCCGCGAAGTTGCGCCCCTGCCTGTTCCCCGGAGGGAGCCGGTAGCGGCGGCCGCCCCGGGAGCTGAGGAGGGAGGCAAGGAGAGAGGGAAGGGAGACGGTGCGGACGGGACATGGTGTCGGGGGGACCGTGAGGGGTCGCCGCCGCGGCGCGGAAGAAGGGAAGCGCTGGGAGCGAGCGGTGATGCCGGGCGCTGGTGTGTCCCCGCCGGCGAAGACCTCGAGAATGGGGCGGCGGCAGTTCCCCTGCATCCCTTGGAGTTGCGGCAGGACTCTCCGAGGAGCACGGGGAAAGTTGTGGCGCTGGCAGGGAATCGGGGTTTGAGCACGAGTCAGGGTCTGGTAGCGAAACAGTTGTGCCAGACTGTCGCGACGCCGGTCCCGTATGTGCGGTGCGGCTTCCCGAAGTGGTCTTTACTGTCGGCCGGGGAGGGAGCAGGGTGAGCAATGCATTGCAGGAAGTAATCTCCATAAAAGTGACTTGAGGGATTACAGCGAAATGGGTGACATTGATTTACTGCCAGGTGTTTCGAAGCCGCATTTCTGAGCCCAAGGACTTTTGCTATCTCCCAGACATCTTGATTTTTCCAAAGATTGCATTCCCTCCTGTAGAAGCCGTCTGTTATTTTTCCCTATTGGAGGGGACTGAAACCATTTTATGCATGAGATCAAGAAATGCTGCACTCGTTCCTTGCAGCAAGGCGAAGTGAAAGATGACAAGACTTGTGGGGCAGGGTTGTTTTAATGCAAAAACGTGACAATGAATTTTTATACTACTGGTTACTTCATCCCGGGAATCCGAGGGGGTTTTAGAACTTTAAGAAGGATAGGCGACAGATGACTTTAGAATAATGAATTGACAGATTTTTATTTAAATTTTTATGTCTCGGGTCTCACTGTTAATTGCACGGAGGAAGGAGATGCTGCATTTTGAAATGCACGGTAGATATTCTGTGTTAAGCTTCAGCTAAAATTGTTGCTGAAATTGTACTTCTCTGCAAAGCATGCACTCTACTTTGATAGTTTCAAAAGCACAACTTCCTCTTTTCTAGTTGGCCTATCCCCCCTCACTTCTCTCCCCCCCACCCGCAAATGTAATCCATTCACAAATTGTGGCTCAGAATAGGGGATAGAGAACAAGGAATTGCTCTGTTTTTAAATGCTGTGTGAAGTAATAACCTTTGTGATGTGAAAGCCAAGTATCTCAAAATATCTTCAAAATGTCAAGTAATTGCCTATGATTCAAGTGTTTTTTTGCAAACACAAATGAATGGAAGAAGAGCAAACTTCCAATTAATAAAGTTAAGAATGAGGGGAAGCTTAGTTTATGCACATCTGCAATGACATTATGAACCTGAGGTTGTATCCTGTTGAGTAGTTCTCTTCTAATCTAAATTTAAGCATAAAGGCTTTCTTTTATATTACGGAGGAAACTTTTAAGCGTGCAACCTACATTTTTGGGTAAATTTTATCTGCCTTTTATAATCAAGTCTCATCCTTGTTGGAGAAATGAAAATTTTACAGTGCTGAGTTGGGTAACTTTTGTTATTAAGCCCTGAAGACACTTAAATGGTGCTATGGGAGTTAAGTTCATAGTCATGATATGGCTGTAAAGAAAACCTCCTGTTTAAAGCAATGTGTAAATTGATGCAAAGTCATCTTCCTGAGTACACAAACAGAAGGCATTGATGCCTGTGCTGCTGGATGTACTGTTGTTAATTAGGGAATAGATGAAGTTGACAAAACTCATTGATTTTAATGCAGGTCTGTGAGAAGCAGTTGAAATGTCAAGAATCATGCCAGTGTCGTGTTGCTGCATGCCAGAAATGGTAAAGGCAGATGCACTTAAGTTAATTGGTAGGAAAGAGAACCTAAAATGGTAGAAACTGAGGGAAAACAAAGGGCTTTCTCTATTGCAGCAGCAAAATTATTGGAAAGAGTAAAAAATTATGTTGCTCTCTTAAAGAGTGTTGAGTGGCTAGGTAGGAATGGTTTTTCATAGTTGCAAGGGTCTTGCAAGTCTGAATGTTATATGGGAAAGGAGCTTATGAAAAGAGACTAGTAGCAGTCCTGTATTTTTAATTTTTTTTTAGCCACTTCTTTTGCAGCTTCTCCAGGTAAACGGGATTTTTTTTTTTTCAGTACAGTAGCTGTAGATTTTCCTGTGGAATAGTTTGATATTTTTTTCAATTCTTTTGGCTTTTTGTGTCAAACTTCCATAGGATATCTTGCAGTGTGTTGATAAGTCAGTCACCTATTCTCTAGTATTTGTTTTGTGCTCCAGAAGAGGAGGCTGAGGTATATCTGATCAAATGAAGAGCATTAGGCAAATCGTTTATTCTTTTGAATGGAAAAATATTGTTGCCTCTGAGGTGTAGAAAGCTTTCGCATTTACTTAGGAATCCAGTTTTCTGGTATGGACATATGAAACCATCAAGGGCGGGAACAAAGGCAGATTGCCTTGGGTTTTCTACATATTAATTGAATCAAATGCCACTTTTTTTTCCCTAACATCCCTTTCAAGCTGCCTTTCTGACAGTAAAATTAGGTTTTGATTGGGGGTAGAAGGGAGGTTTGCTTGTTTTGTAAAATTAGCCACTGAGACTCACTCGTATTGGCATTTCTTCCAGAAATTACCCAAATGTAGTATGATAGGGCAAGGCAGTAGAGAGAGGGCAGTGTTTGGTTTTCGATCTCCATTGAAATACAATGCCTGTGCAAGGTAAAACCGAGCTGGTATTTTGAGGTCACCATGCTGTCACTTAAGAACTTGTGACCTGTTTATCTGACTAGGTTTACTGGGGGTTTTTTTTCCACACTGACTACCTTTTCTGTGTAGTATTTCTACTTTCTGATTTATTTGTCATGTCGTGTTTACGTTCCATACTTGAGCTGTTCCTGCGACTTTGAAAAATGTATGTACTTCTTGGCAGCTTCTAGGTCAGGTGAGCTGACACATGAAGTCAGGCAGCACTGACATTAAGCCATTGACAGGCCTCCAGTATTTAAGTTCAGGATTTCATTGTAAGGCCAAGAACTTGGAAAGATGGATAGTGATGGTACATTGGAATGGACTGGTTTCATGTCCAAAATTGGGTTCATCTGTTGTCTGGTTTGGCAGCTGGGTAGACCAAGAGCTTAATTTCGGTACTGTGTACGCACAAGTGCAGAGTGAAAGCTGTTCATAAAAGTACAACAGCGGGTTTAACTCAATTGTCAAGTGAGAGCATTCTTACTGTCAGATGTTGCCTTAAATGCCAACAGGGCTGCTGAAGCAAGGCAATCTAAATTATGGAGCACTTGAACAGGGACTACTTTCTATGCACTGTTTTTCTAAAGTACAGCTCCAGCATGCCCATATGCTATGTCTTTTGGCTTCATCATATATATAGGTGTGTATATACATATGTATATAAAATAATCTGTATGTGTGCATATGTATACCTTTAAGATAGATATATCTATATTTATCAAGACTGTTGCATTCTGATGCTACTACCAAGTGAAATGGCAACAACTTTTGGTACATCACTAGTCATCAGGGAGTACTGTCAAAATAGTACATTCATTCTGTTCGTACAGTTCTTACCATTAAGTCACATGTGTGAGAACCGTATCTGGATCATTAATCATATCCTATGAGATTAGATCAAACTTCTTTCCCCTGAGAATTTTAACATCTTGCTAAAAGCCAGATTAATACCAGTTACCTTAGTGAAAGCTTTCTTAAGCTGGATTACCGAAGCTTGTATGTGTGAGCATGAGACTCTCCATACCAGTTTGTGCAGGATGGAGCACCAGTACAGGCTTTGTCAGTTCCATTTGCCTGCCTTCTCCTGCCAGGAGTGTTGTCTTCTACATCCCTGCCAGCTCTTGGTACTGAAGAGCACTACCACAATCTCGTATACATCTTTGCATCTTCCAAACCAGCAGCATCGATCGCTCAAACCACCAGCTTTTTACCTGCCATTAGTGGTGACCATTGAGGTTGTACCTCACTCTGAGGTAACATAATTGTCCTAGTAGCAAATATGGCTTATAGATATGATAGCAATACACTTTCTCATCACTGATGCCATCATCTAACATTACTGGGGTTTGGTGAATGGGGATGAACTGGTGAATATAAATGTAAGGTCGGTGTCATTGCTTGCGTTTCAGAGGCAGACAGATAAAAGGAAGTTGAGATTTTTAACTCAGGCACTGACAAAATTACAGGTTTAGCTATATTTAAATCATGTTTGCCAGATGGATTCTTGAGCTGTTATGAACTTTAATGAAAACATCATTTACCACCTATAGATATAACATGAAAGCTTCCTGGAAATTCGAAGTGTGACTGAAGTGAACATTAAAAGTGGTGTATGGAATTGATTGATCACTGGAGATTGTGGGTGTGTGCTGTAGTTACCTGATCTGATAGTTGACTTCTGGAGTAGTTCTCTTCTGTTACCCTCTGTGCACTCCTGCTTTTTTCTTTATGCTTGCTATAAAGCAGTCATAGTAAGGTGATTCAAGGAGGTAAATTGTTAAAATACTGTAACATTTTGGTTTTCTGAGCTGGTTTACCACTGGTTTTTATATTACAGTTTAGTCTCTTATTTTTGAGGAAGAATACGAACATTGGGAGGGAATGTAAATAGTGACTGATGTTAGAGGATAAACTGATTGAGTGACGGAGGGAAGACATATACAAATAAAACCAGAGTGTATTAAGACACTGGAGCAACAGGAGTGATGAAAGAAGAGGTGAATAAGAGCACATTAAGATGGTATTCATAAGGAGAGAGGGAAAAGTAGTGTAAGAGAATGATAGTGTTGACAGTATCAATTAACAAAGCCCACCCAGGCAATTCTTCTGGCCACTGCTTCCCTGCTAGTGACTCCTCTTGCTGGGCAAACAGACCACAGATTGTGTAGTAAATGTCTTCTTGACAGCTGACAGCTACTTTTGTCCCCAAACTGGATCTATCTTTTAGGAGTCTTTCAGCCCGTCACACAATCCTGTTCAAGTGGAGTATGTGAACGTGGATCTGTTTAGGAAACATTTCTCACAGACTTAGGATTCTTTCCCAAAACAATTCCTTTTGTTTATAATCTTAGACAACTTCCAGACCTCAGGAAAGCATTTGATTCCAATTCAGTTTGAATATAATCACTTTGAATTAATTTTGAGATGTTGCAAATGTCATGAGATTCATATTAAAAACTTCCTACACTGTCTTCATTCACAAGTGTTTGGATTCTGTGAAGAGAGAAGTATTCTGCTTCTATTTTATTGAAATATGTTTTTAACATTATATTTGCTGTTAATATTTGAATTATTTTTATACTCTAGTGATACTAATAATTTTAGCAGAATTTCAAGTAGCTCAAACTCATTTCTGCTGTTTTATTATGGTAGGAAAAATATTCTGGCATAGTGTCCAGATTGGATTCAGTGGGGCCTGTGTGTTCATGAAAGAAAAAGCTAGAGATTTTTGTGTGAGAATAGTCTTTCAGACTTCACCACCACCCCACCACCACCTACCCATTAATGAGGAGGATTCAAATCAGGCATCTCTTTTGATCACTTCTATTGCAGTATGAAATAGGTTGAGAAACTGTGTTAGCACAGGTTGGTCTGGCTTTGAGGGTTTCTCAATTGTAAGGTATTGTTGACCTACTTGGAGGGAGCTGTTTTGAAGCCAAGTCAGTTCTTCTGTAAGGTTGATATGGTGGTGACAGTCAAGATGATGTGCACTTGACTGTACTGAACTTGTCTACTGCTTATGAAATTGCAAAAATAGGTAAATATTAGAAATGTAATGGAAAAAGGATAATTTGGAAAAAAAATACTGGATGGAGTTTAAGGCATAGCAGAAACTGCTTTGTGATAGGGGAGACCTCAGGGTAGATGTGTTCACTTAGAGTGATGCAGCTGAAAAGCAGTTCACTGTGCAGACGCATAAAACAGCAGTCATGTAAGAATCAAATTCCTGCTCTGTATCTACTGTTGTCTTCTACCGTCTTTACTTAACAGGTAGTGTTTCTTTCCTCACTTGCACTACTTGTAATTGGGGTGAAAACCTCAGATTTCATGTGGGTGCAGTAATGGGGTTATGCATGATAGGTAGGAGGGGCAGCGTTCATAAAACACGTGCAGAGTATGATTGAGTACAGAGACTCCCTACAGATTTCTTTTGGGAAATATAGGAGGTGAGACAGAATGCTTGCAAGGTGTTGACCCTTTTATTGATTTATGGATTGCAGAATGAAACATGAAAAGGAACACATACCCAAATGTTTTATGTAGGCTGGGTCAACTGAACCATCAAGTTAAGCTCTTAATGGCATGGGGTTTTTTAAATGGTCTTCAGCAAACACTCAGCATTTGCTCTAGTTAGTCAAGTGTTTCTATGATGAAAATCCTTGAATGGACTTTTTTTTTGGCAGATATCCTATTGTTTGAACAGCTTAATATGTTCTGGTTTTAAAACAGAAATTGGATTTGATTACATAGAGTTAGAGTGGTTTATAAAGGTTACCTTTTGCTTGCTATCATAACTCTCTCTAATAGTCTATAGTTTTTGTAGCCTGTAATCCTAATAGTCATGTTTTTAAATCTGTCTTATGATGAACTGGTGGGGGAGGGAAAAGTAAAAATTTTGGCCAGTATCGTTAGCAGGAAAATTCAAAATCCTGTAGGAACTAATAGATTTCAAATGGGTTGAGGGTACACTAAGTTCAGGGAGGTGTCTTTGCTGTTCCACAAGAATCTCTTCTTATTTAGCCAGGTTATTTTCCATTTAATGTCTAACTGCACGTGTTTCAGACTTTCCTCCTGAATTTTTGAAAATGCCATTCTTGCAAGCCCTTTGAGGTACATTTGTACTGATATTTAGGGCTATTCCTGAGGGCTTCTTTCTAGTTAGCAATGCCGTTAAAGCTGCTACTTTTGGGGCCTGTGGAGCCTGCACCCTGTAGCAGCATGTGTAGTAATGTTTTTATTATTATTAACTCCTTTAGCAAAACTTCTTTAAGCAGTCAGTCTTACTACTTTCTTGGAGAACAAAGTGAACTTAGAACACGTATTGCTGTAGTCTTTTCATAGTATATCCCGCACATAGACTTTGTTTCTGGCCCCATAGCTGAGCAGTTTGTGGTCTTCATTCTGAGCTGTTGCTGGGAATCAAACTGAGGTGTTTTTAATGTGGGTAGCTGCTAGGTCTGGGCTGGAGACGTACTGTGAAATTGACCCTAATGCTGCCCCACACCTTACATAAGTTGAAGCAGCCTGGGGACTGAATTTAAGGATATAGATACAAACAAAATAGATCAGCTTCTGTATTTCCCAACTTACTGCTGCTTTCCCAGGGTAAAAGCTCCTTTGGCATATTAGAGAATTAAATACTTCCTATACTTCAAAAGTTCTTGCTGTTATGTGAGACAATATTCCTGTACTTTGGAAAAAGAAATTGTCTCTTTTAAGCAAGGAATAACTGACTGTTTGTACATGAGTGCTTTAAGTGCAGGAAACGGTATTTAAAATGTGTGTCTGCTACGGGGAACCCAAGTCTAGTATCGAATGTTACTTTTTCAGAGCCCATCTAACATAAATAACTGTAAATGATAATTTCTTCTGGGTGTTACAATGCTTATCATATAATTTTCTGTGGCAGTCAATTGATATGGGTTATATTAGTTTGTTAGGTAAAAGAGCATGTTCCAGTTCTCTTCAGCTGATAATCCTTGAAGAATTGCAAAACATCTTTTTAAAACTTCCCTCACTTAAACAAATAAAATCCTTGGGAAACTACATTGCAACGGAGGATGTGAGTTTGGCTTCTTTATTGATTTTTGGTAGTGTTCCTAGTGGGATTGCTATTTTCTTCTAGACCATTTTACACAGTATTATTTACATTTATTTAAAATAGTGGTTCCCTGTACAAATAGGCACTCTGTATCCTGTTGGTTTAATATGGATTTTTCAGAAAGGAAAAATAACATGTAATTATGTAATTAAACTGTTCTAGCACATGTGGCTGGGCAGGCTACACTTTTTGAGTTCTTGTCTTTATTTTTTCAGTCTCTGTATTCTCTTTTTGTGATTATGCTATAAATAATAGCCAACTTCTTTAAATCCAAGAAGTATGATTTTATTTATTTTCATTTCTATCTTCACAATAGATTGATATGTTAAGAAAGTCTAGGCATGGAAAGTACCTCTTTAAGGATGCAGCTGATTGAGAGGAACACATGCTATGGCCAGAGGATTTGGAAACAGAACATTGCAGAAGCAAAACATAACAAAACAAGCCTTCTTCTCCTGAGTACTTTTCTGTTTGGATCCAGCCTTTTTTAAATACGTATATAGACTACTGCATACGTTGAATGTGCTTCCTCCTTATTCCAAACTTATCCCAAGCAGCATTTGGAAGTTCAGTTAGATAACTTAGTATTTCATAAATCTTATTTGAAACTTGTATCTTGAAAAAGGGGTTTTCATCTTCATGGTTGAAATATTTGATTATTTGGGTATTAAAAGTCTTTAAAATATCTTTAATTCTTTCTCTGGCAATAGATAAAATGCCTTAAAGTTGCAGTTCATCTAATTTAGAAAGTCAGCAAAACAAAATTGGAGCTTTGGCATTGTATCGATGGTGACAATGGCAGTAAATGGGCATCTCTGGCTCATTTTATTGTAGAATGAAAGTCGTAAAAGGCAATGCAGTGTTTGAGTTTTCCAAGAAGCTGTGTAATGCTACTGCGTTTTGACTTGATCTTACTCAGGTGACTAGAATGATTAATCTATTGTCAAATGTCTGAACTAACATGTGAAAAGCTATTGCTTATGTCTCACAATTAATTTTACTCTGTAACAGTTTTAATCTTTCATTTGCCAAATACAAAATGGATCTGGACACTAGAGAGACTATCTTAAACTTTAGCAACAGTATCTTAATTTGTGATGTCTCAGGTCCGCTAGTAATGACAACTGTAATTATTCTCCTATGGCTAAACAAGAGCTAAAGAATTTTTAGTGCTTTAATTTTTTATTCCACCACTACTTCACCAGCATTTGACCCACCCTCCCACCATAAAGCCCAGTTTTCGCTTGGCACAAGATTGGATGATATGTTTTGTGTGAAATACATCATTCTTGTAATGGTTCCATCACTGAATTTTATTTTCTGGCTTTTGCTTTTGTAAGTCAACTTCAGGGTCGTTTTTTCCTTATACTTCCATTGCGCCCTGCTTTCTACAAAACATTCTTAGCTATGCGTATTATGGTTTTGCTTTGTGAGAGTGTGTTCCACACAGTGCCATCTGCTGTCTTCTTTCAGGGCTACCTTCAAGAACAAAAAGCCACAGAACAGCGCATTTGTGTAGAGAGAGTTGAGAGGGCATACGGTCTGGTGGGGATTGAAGCATGAAAGGTCCTGCAACAGACCAGCCCAATTCATGTTTGGAGAGCAAGGAGAGAGAAGATTTAGGATTATGTGACCTAAGAACTGTCCCTTGAGAACTTCTGCCAGGTCCTTCCCAACAACTCTCATATACCCCTGCAAGACATGACTTTCCAACCCCACATGAATAGAAACCAAACCTCTTGCTTTAGTATCCTCCTTTCCCCATTTTCATGGGCAACCAGACATTAATTTTATGTTGCAGTAGGGTAGCAGGGAAAGGATGCACCTGTGATTTAATAAAATGGCTTAAGAAATGAAATTCATCCTTTGACTGTTATGTGACAGAGGGGCTGTAGCTACCAAACTGTGAATACCAGTGTAGTCAGCTGGTCAAAGAGGTGGTTTGCTTTTGAAAGGCGTGTTCCTGGACACAGGATAGAGGAAGCAATGGTGGGTGTAGTCTGTGAATATTTCTATAATCACTTTGTGATATCTTCAAAGCATATGTGTGTAATAGTAAGCCTAGGTCGTCTTAACAGTGTTTTCCCCCACCTTCACATTTTAAGGTCATTTCTAAGCATTAATTGGATTTTACTAAAATGACAGAGGAGCACGGTGAAATAGCTCAATATCTACGATACAGTAAGACTGAGCAATACTAGAAATTCTATCATGTAATGAGAAAATAAACATATAACTTCAATTTCACATTGTACATGGCAAGAATTTAATATTAATTATAAATAGTGTCTTAAATGCTGAGCACTGCAGTCATCACAGTACACTTAATCTTTAGCATTTCTGTGAGAATACCTAAAAAGCAAATAACATTTTGTTATTACATTTGTCTTTCCTCTGCATAATTTTTGAAGAAACACCAGTGACCATTAAGTACAATTCTTAACAGGTTAAATTAAATTCAGTGAAAATGTAGGGTTTCTTTTTAATTTAGACTTACTTGAAACAGTATGAAAGATATAAAATAAAAGTAGTTGATAACTGATTTTAAATTCTGCTTGCCATGCTTATTTGGGACTAAATCAGACACTGGAAGTGTCTGAATGCAAATTATGGTTAGAAAGATAAATTCCACTCTGTGTATTGTTAGGAAGGATGAAGGCCACGTTCTGTTTTCAGCTTATTAGTCTGTGTTTATTTTATTGGTGATATCTTGTTCCACTTTAATTTTCTCCAGTGTGAGAATATAGTCACTTTGCAAACAACTGGAACTCTTTTTGCCCTTAGTTAGGGACCACCATAACTTCTGTTGGACTGTATTAATAGGTCATGTGGATACTTTTAATCTGCTTCAGAATAAAATCAGTTGAAATAGTTGAAGTCATAGAATCATCTAGGTTGAAAAACACTTCTGAGATCATTGAGTCCAACTGTTAACCCAGCACTGCCATGTCCCTAAGTGCCACATTTACACCTCTTTTAAACACTTCAAGGGTTGATGAGTCAACCACTTCCCTGGGTAGCCTGTTCCAATGCTTAGCAAACCTTTCAGTGAAGAAATTTTTCAAATACCTAATTTAAATCTCCTCTGGTACAACTTGACATTTCCTCTTGTCCTATTACTTGTTACCTGGGAGAAGAGGCCATCTCCCACCTGGCTGCACCCTTCTTTCAGGCAGTTGTAGAGATGTCCTTTTCTCCAGACTGAACAACCCCAGCTCTTTCAGGTGCTCCTCATAGGTCTTGTGCTTCAGGTGCTTTACCAGGTCTGTTGCCCTTCTCTGGTCTTGCTCCAGCACCTCAATGTCCTTGGAATGAGAGGCCCAAAACTGAACACAGCATATGAGGTGCACCCTCACCAGTGCTGAATACAGAGGGATGATCACTGCCCTGGTCCTGCTGGCCACGCTATTGCTGATACAGGCCAGGATGCTGTTGGCCTTCTTGACCACCTGGGCACACGCTGGTTCATGTCTGCCAGGCAGCTTTCCAGCCCCTCTTCCTCAAGTCTGCAGTGGTCAGTGGGGTTGTTGTGATCCAAGCGCAGGACCCATCACTTCACCTTGTTGAACCTCTTATGATTGGCCTCGGCCCATCATTCCAACCTGTCCAGATCCCTCTGTAAAANCCACCTGGGCACACGCTGGTTCATGTCTGCCAGGCAGCTTTCCAGCCCCTCTTCCTCAAGTCTGCAGTGGTCAGTGGGGTTGTTGTGATCCAAGCGCAGGACCCATCACTTCACCTTGTTGAACCTCTTATGATTGGCCTCGGCCCATCATTCCAACCTGTCCAGATCCCTCTGTAAAACCTCCCTACCCTTCAGCAGATCAGCACTCCTGCCCAATGTAGTGTCATCTGCAAACTGACTGATCCCCTCATCCAGATCATTGATAAAGATATTAAACAGGACTGGCCCCAACACTGATCCCTGGTGATCCAGTTGCCAACTGGATGCAACTCCATTCACCACCTCTCTCTACGCCTGGCCATCCAGACAATTTTTACCCGGTGAAAACACATGCATCCAAACCATGAGTAGACAGTTTCTCCTGGAGAATGCTGTGGGAAATGGTGTTAAAGGCTTCAGTAAAGTCTAGGTAAGCAACATCCACAGTCTTTCCCTCATCCACTAAGTGTGTCACCTTGTCATAGATGATCAGGTTGGTGAAGAGGTACCTGCCTCTCATAAACACATCCTGACTGGACCTGATGCCCTGATTGTCCTGTATGTGCTGCATACAAGGTGATCTGCTCCATAACCTTCCCTGGCATCGAGGTCAGACTAACAGGCCTGTAGTTTCCTGGATCCTCCTTTAGACCCCTCTTGTAGGTGGGCATCACATTTACTGTCTTCAGTCAATTGGGATCTCTCTGGTTAGTCAGGACTGCTGGGAAATGATTGAAAATGGCTTGGTGAACTCTTCTGCCACCTCCTTCAGTACCTTTGGATGGACCCCATGCAGCCCCATAGCTTTGTGTGTGTTTGAGTGGTGCAGTAGGTTGCTGACCATTTCCCCTTGGTTTGTGGGGGCATCATTCTGCTTCCCATCCCAGTCTTCCAGCTCAGGTAGCTGGGTACCCAGGAAACAGCTGGGCTTACTGTAAAAGACAGAGGCAAAGAAGCATTAGGCACCTCATCCTTTGTCACTGTTTTCTTCCACATCCAGCAAAGGATGGAGGTTCTCCTTAGCCCTCCCTTTGTTGTGGATGTATTTATAGAAGCATTTTTTGTTGTCTTTTATGGCGTCTTTAGAGTGGTTTGCTTTTTAGCTGTGATTCAAGCTAATTTGTCCAATTTGCGTGCAGAAGCGGATTAGGAGCGCGTCTGCACTCCTTTTAGCTAGCAAAGGTTAGTTGAAGGATAACTGCCACAGTTAAATTTGCATGTGTAATTCAGTACAAGGCATCCTAGAGTTGGGAATACTTCTTTTTTTCTCCCCTTGCCCTTAGGCACTTTGGGCTTTATTCATGCCTTTTTCTTTTCAACTTTAATTGTTTAGGGCATCATTAGATCTGTCTCAAGGTTCCTGTAAACCCTCTGTGTTTGGTTTGTTCTGCAGGATGCTCTGTCTGTAAATATACATAAAATTGTCTGACCCCTTCTACAGTCCTCGTGAATGCAATGTTTGTGTCTATTTATGCCAGTTTACTGAGGGTTTAAGCAGAATTGGAGCAGACATATTTAAATTAGATAAAATTAAGTCTTTAGTCTGGTATTAATCACAGGACAGAAATTGTTTAAGTTAGACTGTGTCTGTTCTGCTCTGATGATGCTTTGTTTTACCTACTCGGAAACAATTTTTATTTTCTCAGCAGTCATTGTATTAAAAAGTCAGTAAATCGATATCACAACAGATGGAGTTCAACAGGTGCACTGTGACAGATCCAGCTTCTTGGACTAAACATGATCTACATACAGAGAGGCCAGTGGAAATAAAGTATAGTCAGAGAATTCAGGCAAGGGAGACCGACCTAGATGCAGGCAGAAGAATGGTAGATGCATTAAGAAATGTACTAAAGAGCAAATATATAAGGTTTTTTTGGATGGAACACTACCTTATTTTAACTTGCTAAACTGACTTAGACATGCAACTACAACACTGTAGATGCTTTTAATTCCCGTGAGCTGAAGAACCTTATGGTGCCATAATTTGTACAGAGTGGTTCGATATCTAATGTCTGATTCTGGCTGGATTTACCCTTTGTCATGTTACACAGAAGTTCAAGTAACAGACTCTTGCCTATTGAGGATTGTACAAAACAATTTCTGCTAAAGCTCTTCTATGGTGCTATAACTGTTTATATGTTCTGCCAGAAATAAGATTTTCACTGCCTAAATATCATCTGTGATATGGGGGATCTGGAGCCCTTCTAAGGGTCCTGTTTACTTTTTACTAGGTCTTGTATTTTACAGGGTAGAAGCAGTCTGACAGATTGTCTTGCATCCAGACTGATTTCTTAAATTTCACTTAATGGGAAGTGAAGTTCGTTCAACTGCATTTTGGTGTGGCTGGTACTTCCGCAGTTGCCATTGCGGTGTAGCATATAGGTGACTTCATATGTAATAGAGATGAAGGCTGTGCCACATACTCCCAAGTAGTTAAAATATAATTAAAGTATCTGCAATTAATAATAAAATTCCTTTATTGTATTCTGTATTTCAGACTATTACTAAAGTCAGTATTCTCTTCTGGGCAATATTAGATCTTGCTACAAGATAGCAGGTATTTTTGGGATCAGTTTAATAGGGTTACTGTTGCTTCTTGTGAAGTAGTCATGTTCATCTCACTGATTTTTAGTATCAGATTCTTCGCAGAAAGAATATTTTGCTCTTAAAATATATTGTTCAGCTAATGGCCTTTTAATTCCTTCCTGCCAAGCAGATTCTCATGTATCATCAGCCTTTAACTTAGAAGACCTTGGAGTTAAACTGCTTCCGTCATGTTAAAAACAAGTACAGCACAAATCTGTTTGATCTGGAAGAAACACTCTCTTGAACATATTCTTAAATTCTGTGCAAAGCCTTCAGAGTTGCAGCATATGAGGCTTATTGTGCCACAGAGTAGCCTGAGAGCACTCAGAGAGAAACAGGTGTAGCACTATAGGGTTTTTTGAGTTTGTGGTAGTTAATACCATTAATACTGGCTGAGAATTGATGCCTCTCAAGAAGCTGATGCTGTCAAAAGATACAGAACTAATATTGTCATCAATTTGGATGCCAGTTTTAGTGTAGTATCTGGGGCAAAGTGTATGTCCATAGAAAAGAAAACAAGCAATCAGTTTTCGCCTGTAAGAATTTCAGAATAATTCTGGTTTTGTCTTATCTTGGAAACCACTTGGGAATTTTGGCTGTCCCAAGAAAAATGTCATCATCACTTTCTTCTTAGGTCTAAAATGTTACATGTTATGAATGGCAGAATTCACTGGGAAAGTATGCCTTTTAATATTGATAAAACCAGTGCTTTTCATAATTATTTGCCTTGAGACATGAAGTAGTTCAAAAGCAAGACAGAGAAAAAGTAATGAAAAAACCTAATAGGCATCAGGGGAAGTGTCTGAAATTGTAGACAGATGTACACCCACTACAGTGGTAATGGGAAGCGTATCATGGCTTAAGATGATGGTATATTGTGTGAAAAATATAAACTGTGATCATGGAGTGCTCTCAAAAGCTCACCGTTTTTTACCAAAAATATTTTAGGTGCCCTGGGTTCTCTGAAGAAGCTGAGTGACTGTATGCTCCTTGTAGAATTTTTTATCATTAAGCTACTGGCAGCATGAAGTTCCTGATTTTAGCACTTGCTAAGCAGCAAGCACTTGCTAAGCAGCATGACATCTTAGTGCAGGCAATGAAAACACCATACCAAGTAGTGGCACTAGGAATGCTGTAATCCTTCTTAAACACACTGGGGACATTCTGGTATTCTTAGTGGTAATTCTTAATGGTTATTCTATAAACATTCTGGTATTCTTCAGGATTTCCACTGAGCTTGGTTCAATAGTGGACCTGAAAAAATGGGCCCTGCTGATTGTGTCATCCACATTTTTTTCTGCTTTGGCTTTCTACTGGTTTACTCTCAGGGATCATTCTAAAGATATTACCAAAAGGAGGAGTTTGTTTCTCAGCTGAATTCCAGGAACAGAAACGTCTTCCTCCTTTGACTCAAAATTTCCATAGTTTTTGAAGTTACATGGCCACATCACTGCAGAACTTCCCGCCATTTTGTTACTTCATCATTCTTACTAGTCTTAGCATAACAAGGGAGCCTTTGGCATGTTTTTCTGAGTGGGTGGGTTTGTCCAGAGTTATGAAATCTGAAATCAAAAGCAGGTCCATGACCAACTTTGAACCTGAGGAAACTCAGAAGGGCAGTACTGCTGCCAATTCTTTTATCAAACATTAGGCTTGTGATTGACAGTGAACTTGCAGGATGTGTATTTCTCTTTTCAGATGGTCCTACTTGCACTAAAACCCCTGCAGATCACTTGAGCCTCTTTAAATGTAGAGCAGTCTCAGGAGCCATCACAAATATTTGATATTATTTCAGAATGCTAAGAGTAATTACATATCCAGATATTTTGATATAAAAACATAAAGACTAAACAATCAAAAATTGCTTATTTAACTCCCTAAAGCCATCAGAATTAGGATATTAAACTTCTCATCAGTCAAAACTTTTATTTTTGCGTTCTGGTGGTCTTGTCTTAATCTTCTTTCAATCAAGTTTAGCAAGAACTGTGCAAACGTGTTCTGTGTCCCTTGTGAAAGATGGGGTAGTGTTAATGTGCTCATGACTCCCTGGGTGTTTGTTGTCCAGTGAGGTGCAGAAGCTCCACTTGAGTGTGCAAAATGATAACAGCTTCCACATAAAACCATGGTAGGTTAGTATCCAGAAAAATTCTAGGAAAAAAATAGATTTCTTGCCAAATAAAGACTTCAAATATATATAAATGTGTTAATTAGGGACAATTCATGTAGTGTCTGTTTGTATTACACTTAGGACCTCATAAAACCATTCCACTGACATGATTGTAAGTTATAAAGAAAGGAATGTGAGATTTTTCTGAAATAAAATTGCCTGATTGTTCTTTCATTTTGCAGAGTTTTATCAGTTTTGGCTCAGATAAACAGGACCACCTCTCATGGGTTCTTCGACAGGTAGAGCTTGGTATATGTTTTCTCCATTCTTACTGTGAGGCCTAACTCATTAGGTTTGGGTTGTGGGGACTAGGAAAGGTCTTTACAAGTCATAAGTACATTTTCCTGTAGGTATTGCTGCTCCCAAATTCTGATCTTGATTATTTGAAAATGGCTTGAATGTCCATACATACTTAGCAAAATCTTTATTTGTAAAGTAAAGTAACACAAGTAAAGATTTTCCTGATGAGAAACACTTCCATAATGCCTTGAATTCATTATGTGTTTGATGGGTGCTATACTTCCATTTTAAAAATGTCATGGAGAACTCATTGTGTTAATGCTTATTTGCAGATACAGAGCTCAGAATGAGACTTGCAGGATGTTGTGCTTGTAGTGTAGTATGTGGGAAAGCAGGTGTTTTAAAATTGAATATGGAATACTGTATATATGTTTCTTCGTTTCAGTGGAAGTTTCTGAAGTTTTTCATTAGATTTGCCATAAAGTGTTGCTGAATATATTCTTCATTTGGATGCAAAAAATATGTCGGATATGAAGTCAATCTGCAACTCTCTTTTTCAAGAACCTAGGCTTGCCATCTCTAATTAGATGCAATATGGCTGCATTGATTCTGTCATCTACATTTGCATTAAAAACTGACTCCTAGAATTACTCAGATAGCTTGTAATGTTCACAGTTTGTATCTTGTCGTTTTTCTGAGTTTGCAGATGTGAAAATTTTGTGCATCTGCAGCTGAAGACTTAAAGCACAGAAGCCTTTATAATTGCAGGCTTAGAAAATTTTCAACAGATTCTGCTTGTAAAGAGATTACATATTCTCAGATGGCTATAAAATGCTGGATAAAATGTCTAGATGATGGGGCAATAATAGCATGAAATTGATTGGGGTTTAGGCAGTCACCATTCCCACAAGAAGGAACACACTGGTCTTGCGCTCTGTTGGAATGGAGAGGTCAAATGAATTCCATCACTGTCAGTGTAATTTATCATAAGTGTTGCTAAGATTTGGATGAAGTAACTGCACTGCTGTACATGTGCTCTTATTTTCTATATGTTCTTATTTTCTCAGTAGGCTGAATTTTACTTTAATACTCACCTTAAATAATACTTTGTCAAGGAAATACTAAACCTAGGAATGTCAAAGACATCTCTTTATAAATACAGCAGTAATTGTTGCTGTGAAGTGCTCGACAATTCTGTAGCTCCTGGATAGAGTGATTGCTGTGACTAGCATTAAGTAATCATCTTACTGTATTACCTTGTGTCATCAAAAGGCAGTTCATAGCAAGGAATAAAAATCAAACCTAAGCATGAACAGATAGTTAAGATTATGTATTAACAGTGCATAATATATAAGTGAAAACTTTACAGGCTTTGCTTTGCAAGTAGCCTAGTTAAGCTTTATAAATTAATGTTGCTACTAAAAAAAATTACGCCTCTGATGTCTGATGATTTATGTCTTTTATAGGCTTTTTGAACTCTTTTTATACTTTTTTATGTATTTTATACATTTTATATTTTTTCCCTTTCTTTTACTCTTTACACACACATTCTTTGTACCTTGGTCCCATATACCTATAATTCTTGTAGTCTGATATTTAGCTTAGTTTGGGGATCTTGCAAAAGTGGGAAGACAAAACATTCACAGTAGAAGGTCAACAGTTCTATACTGCCTCAGAACTAGAGGCTCCAACCTTGGATGGAGTCTCTCTCTCTGGAACGTATTTTGTAAACTGGACTGTAATCTCATTTAACGGGGGTAACTAAAATAGTGGAACAGTTGCTTCATCTATTAATTTTCTTACTGGAAAATTTCAAATAGATCTGCTAATTTACGAAGTCCATAAAAATTGTATATGTGTTTTACGAGGGGTGCTTGGGTACTTTCACCATGTTTCCAGCTTTGACGAACTGTGCACCTAAGATCCTATTAAAACCGAAGTAAAATACCCTTTTTCCGCTTACTGCTGTGTCTGCCTCATATTTTTACCAGCTGAAAAGGCAACACTCTGTTTCAGTTATTTTGCTGTTGCTGTTTATACTCTGTTCTATGTTGAAATATGCTTTGAAAATGAGAACCATATCTTTATTAACATATCTCCAGTTGTCTACTGAACCAGCTGTAATGTAGGTATCTCCAATAGTGCCACAAAAGTAATGGTACTGTACACAGAGCACTTAGGTGATCATTAGAGCATCCCCCAAAGGTTCAAACTGCAATACCAGTCTAATTTGATGGTTGGGACTTTGAATTCTGAGATGTACAAATACTTAGGATTCTTTATTCCTTTGAAGCATAGCATGGAGAAGGAGACAGTTCAGACTGCAGACCTGACAGAAAGAGGCAAGGAGAACAGCAGAGCATCACTTTTCCTCCTAGAATGTCAGCTAAAATAAAAAGTCAATGCTTACTGGTATCAGGCCCTTAGCTGAATATTAGCAAGTGTGTATGTTCTTCTCAGCATGGACTGAGAACTTGAATATTTATCTCAGTCTTTCTAGCTAAGTAGTTTTTTGTTGTGGTTTTGGTTTTTTTCATTTTTAGGGGTTTTTTTAAGGTTTATTGTTTTTGTGTCTAGAAGATTGTTTTTGTTCTCACTTACAGTTCTTCTCACAGTGAAAAATTAGTGTATCTATAGTATTGCCAGTAATTTCTGATGTAAAGACATGCCCAGCTGTCACTGCATGCTTTCATTTGTAGCAGAGGAATAAATCACTTTTTGAAAGAAGGGTTAATAGTTTTGTCTCTGTCTAAGAGTACTATTAGGAGGGAAGATTAAATTTTTACCTCTGAAGTGGTAGAAGTTAAATGCTGTTATACTGCATTTCAATTTTGAGTAGTAATTCATTCTTATTAAAGACTTAATGGGATGCTGCCAAAGCACAAGACAGTTGTTCACATCTTTCTGAAGTCAGTTACAAAGCTTTACTGTTCGGAAACATGAGGAGAATGTCAATATGTATTCTTCTTGCCTATTTCATTTGTTTAACTAATCTTTTAATGTTCTAAAAGTAATCATTAGTCATACTTTTGTAGCCTCTGTGAGTTTGAGTCATGATTTTAAAATTTAAAAGTATTCCATGTTAGTAAACATCTCTCTTGTTGCCTTTTTAAAGTTCTAGGATAACAATATTGACTTGTTTTCAGTGGTTTCAGTCCAGTCCATAGCTGGATGGATTCTGTGTGTCCTGTGCAATATGAAACTCTTGATTTGTTTCATACCATACTGCAGGCACTTGGCACTAAACAAATTAACAACAGACCTTGCTATACTAAGATAAGAGGCTAATTTTACAGGTACAGCATTTCATAAATCACATTATAGTTGACAGTTCAGAACTGGAGAATTAATTAATGTTTAGAAATCCAGTCAAATGGGAATAGTTGTAGGCTTATTAGAAACCAATGTCACACTGTTGTTTGAATCAAAGATTTCTAGGTCAGAATGACTGATGTTCATGTGAATTTTCTTATATAAACATGACTAATGACTTTTGGAAGTCCACAGTTTTATCAGTTAATGTATCCTATATAACTGCTTATTTAAGAGATTTAAGAGAGTGTTCCTGAAAATTCTTCACACTTTATTATTTAGTTATTTTTAATATCATTTGACTGATGCTATGATAGTTCAGTCAGTTGAAACATGCAAATTTGTTGACATCTGAACCTGAATTTCAGTTCTTTCTGTTCTTCCACTGATGAAGAAATCTGCTCATGACCTCAGTGTGGTTTTAGCTCAGATATTAGACTTGTACTGATTAAACAATAAGGAACTTGATGGGTTTTGCAGTCTTAAATGGCATTAGCTTTATTCTGTTGAAAGTAATTGGTTCAAAGTAAACCTGTGATATTTTGGGAATCCTAGATATGCAAAAGAATTTGAAGTAGTTTAAAATTTTGTGTTAGAAGTGATGCATATTTCTGATAAAAGGGGATACTTCCATAAAATAGACAAAATGAAAAACACTCACAAGCTTGTCTAGGCTTGAATTCTAGCAGTGTCTTTGGAAGCCTTTCATGGTGTTTTGCCCATCCATCCTGTTATCTGTTACAGTATTCCATTTAGTCACCTGAACTTCTACTTAGCTGATGAATAAAATCTTTAATACGTCTTTAACCAATGGATTTTATATGGTTAACTACATTTCAATTAGAATATCTATCAGAAGAGTTGGCTTTGTGGATATTGCTTGTTTTAGAAGTTGCGTTCACACAGGCTTTTCCCTGCCTAAACTTCCTCTACAAAGCTTCATGTACTCAATACATGTAGACTTTTTAGTCTGGCTTTTGAATGAATGATCATGAAAGAGTTGCTGTTCTGGGATAACATGCACTCTAGTTCTTCTCACAGCCTGATACCTAATTTCAAGAACTAATGGACATTTTAATAGTTTAAAAGTTTTGTTATCAGAAGTTTGAGATATTCTGTGCCAGGAACGTGGAAGATGAATGCCTTAATGGCAGTCTGTTGATGTGTTTTAAGGATTTGTAGACAGTGTGAAAGACTGAACTGAAGGTGTGCATGGGAGACCTTTTATTCTACAAGAAATTCTCTGCACCAGAGAATGTACAAACTCTGAAGATGAAACTTAATCTACAGAGATTCTCCATTGTGTAGATCCTTACTGATTGAAAGTAGGCCGTTAGTTTGATAGTGTGAACAGACTGATTCCCATTGCCTAATATTGTATGAGTCACCTCTCAATTTTACATGAAATAGGGCAGCAGAAAATGTACTGTGTAGCTGTCCTGTCTTGGAATGGGAGCCTTTGCATTGACTGGATGTGATAAACTATATTTGAAAACTAGTGGCTTTAGAAAAGAATAAAAAAAATATCCAGTGTTTATCAGAGTAATGGCAAATCTTTTCATGTTTACACACAAACAGGAACCCACCAAAAATTGTAACCTATCATCTGTGTGTATGCACTGGCTGTAGAAGTGAAGGAAATATAGTAGTTAGTAGCTGAGAACTTAGTAATTTACTTTAAAACTCCATAGATTTAGAGAGGACCATTGTACTTACATAGTAAATGAGATGCTAAATTTCTTGATTTTTATCTTACCCTTCTTCTGTTTCATTTTTAGGTTTAACTACAGATCAACACATCATCTTGCATCTCATGGGTTTTATGAATTTTTAAATTGGTTTGATGAAAGAGCATGGTATCCAC
Source organism: Dasyornis broadbenti (assembly GCA_013397935.1). Taxonomy (NCBI): domain Eukaryota; kingdom Metazoa; phylum Chordata; class Aves; order Passeriformes; family Dasyornithidae; genus Dasyornis; species Dasyornis broadbenti. The sequence continues at coordinate 560,328 of VZRN01002716.1, read as the reverse complement.
TAGGAAGAATAGTAGGTGGAACTGTAAGTATTGTAATAATAACTTAAAGATGACTTTGCAGGAAGTTTTTTGAACCTTCAATACAAATTTGACATTGATAAAAGAAGAATCTTAATAAAATATGCTTTTAATTGTCAAATTGCTGCAGAGGGAATACTGAGATTTTTAATTTCTAGCTGTAGAAAACCAAGTAAGTCAACATGCCTCAGTCTTTATCCAGCAGCATCTTGTGACCAAGAAGTACACAACTTCTTTACATATGAAATTCTAACAGTAATAAATAAGGGTATTATGACTCCTGTAATTCTGGTACATGAAATCAAAGAAGTGAAAAAATGTTTAATTTTTTTTTCAAAATAGTTTCCTAAATCTCTTAAAGGTACATGTTTTAATCCAATGGTGTATGTTGAGCAGACTTCATGTATGTATGGAGAAAAGTTAGGATTTCAGTTGGAAAAAGACCTTGTGAAATTAGGTCAGTGTGGCACCTGTATGAAGCATCAGGGCTAGTTAACATTGATATTGATGCAAGTTACGACACAGGAAAGGTGTACAAAACAATGTTATCAGATCAGAATGCAAATATTGTTCATTGTAATAGTTTTACTAAGTAATGCAGCCGTGTGTTTCTTAGTGTGTAAAAGTTCATTAAAGCTTTTTAATTACAGTATATACCACTTAAAGGCATTTTACAAGTTTTTTGTAGCAGTTAAATCGCCATTTGTTTTAGTATCTTAGAGATACTGGAGACTCTTTATGTAACATGTAAGTGCATGTTTTCTATACCCTTATTATATAAAATAAAACTTCTTAGGAAAAAGACTTGAAATATGCAGAGGAGTGTTCAGTCATCTGTTAATTTAATTTAGTACAATGCCCTTCTTAATTTCTGAAAGAAGCTAAGGCCGGTGAAGTACATATTAACTTTTCTAGTATGTATTGGTTTTTCTAATGTTGATAAATGTGGGAGGGTAGAATTCCTATTTAGAATTTTCTAAAGTTCTCCAGTATTTTATGATGGGTTCAATAGATTTGTGTAAGTCTATGCTGTCTTTCCTGCAGCACATTTTAATTCAATTTTACAGGACTTTATTTTAATTTTTCATATCCAAAGATGTCTACAGATATCTTGCAGATATGTAGTACTCGATTGACCATTAACTTTTCAACTTAAAAAAATTAAATCTTGTTGATACATGTTTTCTTTCCCCATTGATACTAAGAAGTGAAAGAATGGCATAGTATATTTTAAAGGAAAATTGATATGGTTAGGAAACTTTGAGTTTCTTCTTGATGTCTTAGGCTTTTGGGGCTTGGTTTTTTTCCTTAGAACTGTTAGCTGGCTTGACATTATCTTTCAAATTTTAGTTTCTGCTTCCATACCTTAATGACAAATTCTTTTTATTATATGATAAATGTCAAGCAAGATGGATATAATCTGTATGCTGCTCATTCATTTATGAAATAGATTGTATGTTATTGTTAGCATTTGGATAAAATTTAAAGAACCTATGTATCGGGAGTTGAATGGCACGGACTTCACAAAACGATGGTGTGCAAAGACGTTTATTGCGCAGTGAAAATTCCTTATGTACTACAGCGTGAACAGGAAGTAGTTCTACATTACAAAGTGCTCCAATTAACTATTGTGGTTCACAATTTTACCTTTTATGGCAACAGGTAAACAATACCTTTTAAGGTAAAAACCAGCGTTTCTCATCTCTGACAGGTCCAGCAGGGCACAGGCCCATAATGCGCTCTTTTTACTTCCCCTGTGACCAGGATGTTTTTACTAATGCCAAGGTTTATTCCGGACCAGAGACAGAAGGTCATTCTGGCTTTTAAGGCCTGCTACTTTGTTACCTATATTCTGTAACTCCACACCTATGGTATTATGCGGTGTTGTCAAAACATGATTAAAGTAGTATTAAAATAATTCTGTGAGCTTATACTCATAGTCACTGCTTATATCAGCTTAAAAAATTACTGTTTCATTACAAGTTATATGTAAACAAACCTACCATGATAGTTTTCTGTAATAACCTAGTGTTTTGTTTTGGTTTTTCTCTCCATGTAGGTATACCCAGGACTGATGGTGACAGCAGGCCTTATACATTGGATTTTAAATATGCTTAATGTGACAGTCCATATAAGAGATGTGTGTGTGTTTCTAGCACCAGTTTTCAGCGGCCTTACAGCTATTTCTACTTTCCTGCTCACCAGAGAACTGTGGAACCAGGGAGCAGGGCTTTTAGCTGCCTGTTTTATTGCCATAGTTCCAGGTTACATATCGCGATCAGTAGCAGGATCGTTTGACAATGAAGGCATAGCTATTTTTGCACTGCAGTTCACATACTATTTATGGGTAAGTAATTGCTGAGTCTTTTGCTTTGGAAAGGTTTTTTGGCTCCTCCTCCAACCAAATGACTGATTTTTCTTAGAATCCATTGAATTCTTATTTTGCTCTCTCTCATCTCTCTTCCTCTTGTCTCTTGATTAGGCAAGTACTGAGAAGTCACATGATCTGAACCACTCCATAATCATGCTCTTTATTTTGCTGTGTAAAAGCACTGTTCCACTGAAGTATGTGTGTCCTGTAGTAGTAATAAAAAATGATGATGAGTCTATACACGTAAAGCAAATGGAGGGGTTGTTTGTTTTTCAGTTTGGAGGTATTAGTTTTACGTGTGCATCAAATTTTACCCTCCTTATATAGCTGTGAAAAGTGGTAGACTCTGAATATGGAGTGCTTTGATCTGTTTTCTGGAAAAACTTTTGACTGTATGGAGGGCCTGGGCTTTGACTTAAGTATCCAAATTAAATACTCAAAAATGTCTAGAGTCAGGTATTAGTGTTACTTGTGTGCTTAAAAAAAGTACTCGTCTTTTAATTAGCCTGCTTGCTAAAGCAGCATGTCTGTCACTCTTTAATCTGTGTAGTATTTAATCTGTAATGTAGTTTTGCATGAAGGAGTTTAGGGAAGCTGGAGTTTTTCTGGACTGTTGAACCTACTTTGGAAATAACACAAATAGCATAACTATATTGTTAATTCAGCACAGACACTGTAGGGTACTGTCTCTTGTGTGTTCCTAGAATGCTGGTACTTTTTGTTTAGAGTAGCTCCAGGTAAGTACATGGTCACTACAGCTTTCTCCATAATTTTGTCAAGACTTCTGGTTTTCATAAGTAGATGCATGTTCACAAATGTTTTAGCTTTAGAATATTTCTAACTTGGGATATAGTTGGTAGGAATATAATGGAAGGGAATTGAAATATTTCATGAGTGAGTCGCAGGTGTTACTTAGATGCAGTTTTTAAAATCTGGTTTTAGAATAAGGTGCAGCTGGAAAGGTGTACTTGTTTGATAACAATAATAGAATCAACCTATATTGTTACTTCAGAGTAACTGAGATATGACAGCAGTTATCTGTTCTTATGGAATTCATATTTAACTAAACTGCAGAGTGAAATGTTTGCATGAACTCTTAGAATTATGTGTGAATCAAATATATTTTGTAGACAACTTTCTAGCTTTATTTAATTCTTCTTCATTCCTGCTTTCCCTCACTTCACTCTCATCAGTTTCAGACAAATTCATATTCCTGGGGCAATTTCTGGAGCCTGCTAAACCTTTAGTAGTATCTAGATACTCTCATTAACCTTAAGTGAGTTTTTCATAATTACAGAATAGCTCTTTTGTCTATAATTGTAGAGTTGGGTCAGATGTCAGGCGAAGTAAGGCATGGATAGTCTTCACTTAGAATTATTAAGTGCTTTGACCTCTCAGAGAAAGTAGCACAGAGGCATTGCAACTACCCTTCTACATCAGATCATACAGCAGAGAGTTGGATCGTATGCTTTTCCTAGAGAAATAGATCTAACCTGGTTTTGTGTGTGAAAGAACTGCATTTATGTTATGATTTTATAGACATCAGTTCAGAAGCATAAAATATAACATGATGGAGGCTAAAGAAGTTCTCTTGACAATTGTTTTGGAATGAAACCTTTGAACATTGTCCAGTATTTGTCATTCATAAATACTTGGTTATTTTTCCAGGTGAAGTCTGTGAAAACTGGGTCAGTCTTTTGGACAATCTGCTGCTGTCTATCCTACTTTTACATGGTAAGGCTTTTATATATATATAATAGCTAAACTATTTAAGTAGGACTTACATAATCCATATGTTGACAAAGAAGAGAATAAGAATCTTTTAATCTTTGTTGGAGCCATAATATAAAATTGTTGCTTCATATTGTTATTAAAACCTTAAATTTATGACTGAACAACATAATAAAGTGAAATGTAAAGTATTTAAATAAACAAGATGAAAACAATTTTTGGAAAAATTTGGAAATACAATAACTTTACTTACAAATGTTTCCCATGCTGTGAATAGGTGCTCTGATTTAGCTGGATTTTTAGTTGGGTACAAGTAAATTAAGGTGTAATTTTGATGTTCATGTGTCTGTGTGTCATTCCTATAATGCAATAATAATCCAAATATTTAGAATGTAAGGGAAAAGTTACATTTTTATAACTTTGAAAGCTATTTTTATGGGTATAATTATGCCATAAAGTAAAGCTTACCACAAGAACTGATAAATGATTTCAGTGTCATAATAAGTGATCATAAATGCCCTTTTCATTCTTCAGTTATGAAGGTGGAGGCTATTGCTGAGATTTTCCTAAGGGCTAACAGAGGGGGGAAACTGTACTAAAATTAAAGAGATATAACTAATAGAAAAATGGAGGGAATTGGTTTTTCTCCTCCTCCATCTTCTGAAACATTAGACTTGAAGAATTTTCCTGTTTGAATCAAACATCTTTTTTTTTTTTTCCCTCCTAACTGATAAACTTTCTGGGGCTGTATGAAAAATAAATTATCCTCAAAACAGCCAGTGGTGGGACAGCCAGGCTAATTGCTTGGTGGCAGTTAAGACTGAGGTCTCAAACACTGCTTTTCTACCATCAGGTAACTAGGTTTGCAAGAAAAAGAAACTTCTGGATTGGTTTATGTGCCTTAAAGTACAGGGTTAATTCAAAGGTTGTCTGGATGCTGTCTAGTTTTCCTCTAGCCTTTAATGTCCATTTGGTTTCCTGGGAGACTTTTCCAGTTAATATAGGAAATAATAGTGCTGTGTTTGTCACCAAAGAGGATAGGATAGCTGTTTCTTGTTAAGAGTACTTCTATTTAATTCCATTTCTCCTCCTTTTTTGCCACATTGCTAAATAAAGAGACCTGCCTTTATACACAGCATTGCTGTTTGTATAACATTATAGTGAAAAGATCCTGTAACTCTTATACTGAACTTAATCATGTACCAAAGCTGCAAGTAAGTTTTGAATTGTTGTATTTTTATACCATAGTATTTTTTTATATTATGCCAGTTTATTGGTAAGGTTCTCTAAAGGTGCCCTTCATAAACATACAGAGAACAAATACAATACTGTCATAATTTTACTGCTGAAAAATCACACAATAAGTTCTTAACATCTTGATGTGTGGGATTGTATGAGAGTATGTGATCTAGTGTGTGCATCATATCAGAACTTACAGAATCAGTGTCATCATGACATTCAATCCTTGAATGTAAATGTGGGGGGGAGTTATTTTCCTTTCAAGTGCTATCAGCTCATGAAAGGTTCAGATTTGTCTGTAGCTTAGTTTCAAATCTCAGTGATTAGATGATAGAATTTTTTTGCTTCTACTGCCTTCATCCAGCATAGGTGCTGGCTTTCCATATATTGTATTTTCCTTTTGGAAAGAATTTTGTTGGGTTGCCCTTCTAGATATTTTGCTTAGGTAAATTTTAGGACAAAGCATAATTGTAATACCTGTAACATAGTAATAATTTGTCTTTCTCTGATAGAATTAGTAATTTTCAGTGTAAATTGGAAGTTAAATCTAATCACAAGGATTACATTAGATTACCTAATTTCAAGGTAGTAAGAGTCAGTCCTTGCATGGGAAGTTTGGGAAACAGCTTCTTGAAAAGCAAATAGATATTGCATGAACTGATAAATCTTTCTTGATAGCTTAAGTCTGCTTTATAATATATACCTGACTCACTGTGGTAATTTGATTCATAGCCTTGCATTGCATTCAGTATAGAGAAGGGTGGTTTTTTTCCTTGGATTTTTATTTTTAGCCTTTATTTTACTTCAGCAGCTTCTGTTTCATACAGCTTTTTCTGATGAGGAGGTAAAATAAAAGAAAGCTTTACATTGAAGCAATCCTGTAGGAGTAATATCATGTCTCCATTCTTTTTGCCAGTCTATGAGGATGCTGCAGTTTGTTTGAGAAGTTCCAAAGTGCATCTTCAGTTCAGTATAATCTTCGGTGCTTAGATTTGGTTTAATATTTTGATAATTAGGGATGCAGGTCTCTGGTCCATACAAATTCTTTATGACCTGCTTCATTCAAACCTTTCCCTAAATGTGACAAGTGTTCTAACTGCATGTTTGAACCTATCCTTTTCTGTCTTATCTGTCTTCATACAGTAATTTTTCCCATTAAATAAACCTGCCTGTGTAACCATGATGCTTCATACTAGTAATCTGGCAATAGGATCTTGATAATCTGAAGTGAGTTACTAAAAAACTTAGATTATTTAATTCTATTTATTTCACATTGTCTGAATTGCTTGCCCCAAATCTTGAAATGCTGGGTTTTGTACTATTAGTGTCAAAAGACAGTAATATATGGCCTCATGCTTTTTTTTTTTTTCAGAATCTGTCCTATAGAACATAGTAATTTGAGTTTCTTTTTGGATTCTAGGGCTTTAAAAATGTCTGCATGAATCTAAATCCTAACGTACGATTAAAGCAAAAACCACATTAGCTACTGCATGCTAAAAATGAAGATCTAGGGTAGGCATGGTGCATGTGGGAGAAGTCTAGACTGTAATTTGACAAGAGGACATGTTAAAATTCAGACTGTCTAGTCAACATGAGCCCTTCTAAATACGTTAGAAATTTAGATAACATATTGTAATGATAGCTCATAAAATCCTTACCTAAACCAACAGTCAGTGATCTGTTAATAACAATGTAGTGTTTCAGTTCTAAGTACACCATAGCAGTCCTTCTCAAAAACTCTTGTTGCCACCGGTTTGCAATATCCATAATATTGTTGTGTGTCATTCCACAGTGCTCTGTCCTGCTTTCATGTGCATTCGTGCCCTTCCTTTTGTTTATTTCCTTACACTGCAACCTCCATTGGCTGCTCTGCTCCAAGGTACACTCTGGAGGTGTACCTTTCTCCCTTTCTCCTGTCTGCCTGGAGATGGTGTTCCCTGTCCCCAGCAAAAAGTGCAGAGCATGGTGCTGAATTTGTCAAAAGAAAGTTTTGGATCCTGCATGAGATAATAGAATACCCTGAGTTGGAAGGGACTCACAAAGATCACCTAAGTCCAGCTCACGGTCCTACAGATCCTACTGCTGCCTTGTGTTGCAGCCTTCGCCATTGGGAAAAGCCTCCAGCATCACGTTGTTTGCCAGTATGACCAAATTAGCCTGGTAGGAGAAACTCTAGGAAGGACAGCCTTGGAAATCCATCCATTTTGAACACCTTTGATATGTGGGTTTTGTTGTGGTTTGTTTTTATTTTATACTATATATTGAGAAAGATTCTGATGGTATTAGTAGCAGTTCTGACTGCTTGTGTAGGTGGGCTTTGTGTTCTCTTGTTTACACTATCAGGATGTATAAATCCAACATTGGCTGTCCTAAGAATTTGCAGATATTTTCAGATCTAATTTCCTGTTTCATTTGTCACAGGTCTCTGCATGGGGTGGTTATGTTTTCATCATCAACCTTATTCCACTGCATGTGTTTGTTCTGTTGCTGATGCAGAGATACAGCAAGAGGGTCTACATTGGTAAGTTTTGTTCTCAAATACTTAAACATGAGATATGAAATTCTTGTACTGATGTGTTTTTCAAGTGGGTGTGCAGAAATTGCATATCAGAGTGACCTGTCTTCATTTGATTACTGATTATAGTCAGTTATTTTCTACAACATGGAAATAAGGAGTTGAAACATAGTCACACTTCAGAAATTTTATATGTGTAGCTGCTAATTAATTTTCTCCTTTCTAGTGCATGGGAAAGAAAAATGGGTGGTTTGATGTAAAAGAGCCCTGTTAATATCTTTTAAATATGTATTGCATGTGTGCCTTTAATAATGTTTTATATTTTTGTCTTTTCCAAGTATGTAAAACAATTGGTATTTTTTAAAAGTTGTACAGCAGAAATTATGCAAACATATATATGCATATATAACTGCGACTAGGAGTGCACAGTAAAAGCCAATCCACTCCATGGGAATCCTTAAAATTTTATTGGATTAATTGGTCAGCCTTCCTTCCAGTTTCAGGAATGTGAGAATAAGAATCTTGGGAGCCTAATTTTTTTATTGTTTTACCTGACATTTAAATACTCTGTAAACTGTTTTTACAGCCACTTTACCAATAAAATCAGTTGGCCATGATGTAGGTGTGTGAAAGAAATAATTATTAAGCAATTCAGATATTCAGAGGTTTATAAGTTAGCTAGAACATCTTTGACATGAAGCCTTTACAATAGGTGGTTGGAGAACATAATGTGAGCTGAAGCATAATCACAGGGCATTACATATTTGTAAATATCTTTTCATTACTCATTTTAATACTGTTTTATCTTTGTATTTTGAATTATTTTAATGCTTTTTTAATGCCTGCTAGAGAAATTACTGTATGTGTATATATATGAACCATTATGTACCAAAACAGTTGCTCAATTTACTCAAGTTCAGTTTTGAATTTTTGTTAACAAAACTATAAATATTGGTTCCATACTTTGTTACTCTATTTATGTAACTGAGAATTGGAAATTCATTAAGTTAAAAAAAGAGAGAAAGAAAAAACTCCAACCCATCTTTAATTTTTCATGTTAATATTACTTAACTTCTTCATTAACTACTTCTTCCTAACTTAAGGGGAAAGTAATTTGTTTTGTTTTTAAAATAGTTTTTCTAATATTTTCAATTTCTAATTTCTATGAATTAGGCAGGAGGAAATTAAATCAAGTAATTACAAAATCCTGAAGCAATGTGGTAGCCAGAAAGAATAAAGAATAAGTGCTCTTGCTTTTTCAGCTTTCAGTGAACTAGTCTTTGAACTTGTGTGGAGAAAATAGTACTGCATGTTCATAGGAGTTAAAGGTTTTGGCAGATGTTTGTTTTGCAAATAGCTACAGTGTTTTTAGATGTTATTGCCCTTCAGCAGTGAGGGATATGGGCTGCCATAGAGTTGTCAGAATGAAAATGTGATCTCTGCTCTGCTGTTTCATTGCAACTGCTGTCTTAATTTAAGCTTTCATGGGAAGCCCTAGAGAAGTCTGTACATCTCACATTACTATGTCATTTCTAGGTTTGTTTAACAGGATGTTTTTGTAAAACAGGTAAGAATGTTCAAGCACTTCTGAGTGGAAATTCAAGTATGCTTTACTTCCAAACTATTCAGAGAGGGAGAAGAGTTTACAAAAGCTCCTTGAAACAGGGAGAATAAAGATATTTGGGGAGTTTCTGTGAGATGCAATTGCTACTGTGCCTACAGCAGTCTCATAATTCTTAAAAAACTACCCACCCATAGGCAGCTAAAACTTTTGTAAAATATTGTCAGCTGACAATAGCTAGTAAAATCTGCATTCTTTTTACTATTATGAAGAATTTGGGGGTTTTTAATTTCTAGATCAGTTGCTTAAATTTAAGCTAGCATGAGCCATTTTATAAAGGCTGTGTTAAATTTAATCCAGCATGACTCCAGTTGAAGCCAATGTAAATGTAGAGAACAGTATTTGGCAGAATCAAATTTTTAAAAATAGTGGTGATTTCCTGGTATATATTTTTCATGTGGGTGTTAATACACCAAAGAAAAGGTTAATGAGACGTGATTGATATATCTGGGAGTGTAATTCAGACTCATGTAATGAGCAAAAATTTCCAGAATGTGAAGGTTTAGCCAATTTTAAAATATTTTAAGGCTGGAAAGCAGATGACTTTATCAGCCAGATAGCTTCTGACCCATTTGGCATCAATAATGATGCTGCTGCCTCCATTTGAAAGCTCAAGCTGTGCTTTCATTTTTTCATCTTGACGATGGCCAGTGCCTTTCATTCGGATCCTACTAGTTTAATCATTATGAACAAGAGCTTACAATTCCAGTGTATTAGCAGAGAGGTGAATAACCTCTTTACTCAGATACAGCAACCACTGATACTATTTTCTATTATTGTACTTGCAGTTTCTCTTTAGTTTTCCATATGTTTAAAAAAATAAATGGTTTTACACCTGGAAGGGTATAGATTTATGTCATGTTTACACATGTCAATTTTATTTTTTTCATACAGTGTTTTTAGGTTCTGTATAATTATCAGAATATTTAATAAAAAAACACCTGAAGATCTTCCAGAATTTAAAACTTAATTTCAATAATTCCTTTTTCTGTCTCTTGGATTTTATCATTCAAACAGTGAACAGGCATATACTTATATCAACTATTTTAGTATCCTAAAATATCAGATTGAGTGTTTATTGCTGGTGATTGTAACCCATTTATTGAAAGTATGTGGACAATATATGATTATACTCTCTGGAGAAGCTTCTCGGTAGGTCCTTCCTGAGTGGTGTACTGCAACTAAAATTCATTGTAAAATTACTTTATCTACAGTAGGTCAGAATGGTTTTTTCTGGACTTGGTCAAAGTTGTAACCATAAGAACAGCGTGCAGGAATCAAAATTAACTTCTTGTTTTTGCAAAGACTGTGCAAACTGTAGAATATAAAGGAACATGGAAAGTTTGTGATGATACATCATCCTGATGTTTCTAAGTTCCTAGAAAAATTGTGGTGTTGTGTAAATTGCTTTTTTTTTTTTAATCTTTTCAGTACCAGGCAATATGTAGCTTTTTGAAAGAAGTGGGAGTAAGGGATTGGGGTGGGGGTCTGCAGTGCACATAGCAAGTATAGCAGTTGCAGGATTGGGCTTAAAATGTTTCCTTAGAGTGGTCTAACAAATGTGAAATGTAGTGATTTATGCCAATCGTTGAACTTCCACAGGATGGCAGTGTTGTAACAGTTGCTTGGTACAGTACATGATTTATGTTGTAGTGAATTCTTCAAAAATTGAGCTTCCTACAGGCAAAATGTGTTTCAGTGACATAAGAGGGCATAGATCAGTAGCTAGGCCAAGCTGTGCAATACAGGTGCTTGAAAGAATAAACCAAGTGCTGGGAAATACAATCACTGTCGCTTCTGACTGATTTGGAATACAAACAATACCTAGGGAGCATAATCCCTCAGCAAGGCCACATAGGTGCTATGGAAACAACACCACTGGCCAATGATGCGCTCCCCAGAACAAATCTCATGGAGGTTAATAAAGGATTATATGAGAACAGGGATCTCTTCATAAGATCCAGGCCATAATCAGATAGTAGTTTAGATTTATAGAAGTGAAAATCTGAAAGGTGGGTTATTGCCACTGAAGGAACAGAACTTCATTTGGACTTTAAGTTGGCTGGTTACTTCAAATGTAATCAGCCTCATGGCTTTTCAGATTTTGTATTTTTATCTTCCCCTCCCATCTCTTCGTCACCCTGTAACACTGAGGACCAAAATCCTTTCAAAATGAAGTATGTTAATGCATATGTAAAAAGAATTCATATATTAATAATATTAATGATGCTCTTGGCCTCTGTTTTCTGGGGGGTTATAAATCCTCAGGGTTGATACAGATCTATCAATATGTATATTTAATATTAATTTTTAACTGTATTGCCTTTCAGTTTCTTGCATTCTCTCTGCTCTTATGTTAAAAAAAGAACAATGGTACCTCCTTGCATTTTCTAAATAAGTAGTGGTCTCTTAAATGTTTTGCTTTTTGAGGTCTGGTCCCTTCAATTTCTCCTCGTATAGAAAGCTTCCTTTGTTACTTGTTATTTGAAAGCTCTTTCCACATCCATGACTCTCAAAATCAAGATGGGAAGAGAAAACATTTCAAGCTGGAGAATCTTAGGTAAATGGCTTATTTTCCTAGGAGGAGAAAAACCAGTGCAATTAGAAAAAACAATACTCTATGTCCACTAAATTTGGATGCAACAGACCACTTAAATCTAGTCAAAGAAGAAAAAACGTAATTAGGATGGCTGAAATATTTAGCATAGTACAGTTCTGTTTCAATGCCACTGAAGTTAGGGGAGAAGATGTACTTCACTGTGGAGCCAAATGCTTTTTCAAACTTGTATTGATTTTGTTCCCATCTTTCTCTTCCCCTCTCCTCATATTTTTCTTTCCTAGCATATAGCACTTTCTACATTGTGGGGTTAATATTATCGATGCAGATACCTTTCGTGGGATTTCAGCCAATTAGAACAAGTGAACACATGGCAGCTGCAGGTAAGAAAATTAAACTTACGCATCCAACAGCCTGCTTAACATAGGAAAACCTCAAAGACTTGTGGCTTTGTTTCCTTCTATTAGAAAGAACACATGCTAACAAAGCAAATTGTTAAAGAAAGAAGTACAATTTAGTATTTGTAGGGAAGTTTTCTTTCCAATTGACACATTATCCTCTTTTTGTTTGAGCTAATGGAGGTAAATTGCTTCCATGAGACCGGATCAATTAGCATTCTGTCAGGCACTTCCTTTACACATTGATAATCTCTGCTGGTTTACAATACAGTGCTGCCGTCAAGCATCATACAATTGAAACATTCCTTCTTGGTAATGCAGTTTATACTGAGCAATTTGGTTTTAGAGTTGGTAAATCTTCTGTATTTTTTCAAAGCAGGCTGAATACAAATTACTAATCAGGAGGGTGATTTTTAAATAACTGGTTTCAATCTTGTTTGGGGTTTTTTTATTTCTTCAAGTTGATTTTTCAGTAGTTGTTTGCAGTCAGACAGCTTGATTTCTTGACCTCAATAACGTCTACTAACACTGAGTTTAACTTCATGCACTGTGTGATATAGTTCAGTTTGTTAGATTCCTCAGGTTTTTTTTCTTATGTGCAATCACTTATCAAAATGTATTTGGGACAGTGATTGGAATATCATTAAAATTTAACACAGAAATACTTCTAAAATTGAAACTTCTTTTCAACAATCTGAATATAATGGAAAAAGTTACTAAAGGACATTTGGATCTGAAGAATTTTACATTTATTTAGTGGATAGAAATTTTGTCTTTCTCTAGGAGTTCAGAACTAGTGAATTTCATTGTGCACCTCAAATTCTTTTTTAATTCGAAGAAAGGCCATACACTTTCATTTTCTTTTATTGTTCTACCAGCAAGCAGTCAGTTTTCACTTTTGAAAGGATTCATCGATGGATTGATCTGATTTTATACCTTGAAATGAATAATAGCTGAAATATCATGTCCAAGTTCCGGGTTTAATGTTCAACTCTGAACAGCCTTTTTGAGGGTGTCAGGTGCTTCACCAGTGAATTCTGGTGTTTCAACACTAACTTTATATAATTCAGTTGACTTAATACTTCTTTGGTTTGGTTTTTTCTTTCGTTAAGTCCTCCTGTTTTATTCAGTAGCTTAGTTTCCATATATTTCTATATTAGCCTTTTTTGTGTGTTGCCTGAAGCCTGTCTCTTAATTTTTTACCACATCTAGCTAGGTATTGTAACCTGTATTTTTGTCATAATTAGTGCAGTCTGATTTTCAGATGATTCTCTCCTTTACCCCAATTTAATTTGAGAGCAAAGAAGCAATATTGGAGGCAAAAAGAGGGTATTTGAGCTCTTGATATAATTAGCAAATAAGTTTTTGAGAATATTTTCTCTCATTGGAAGTTTCTGTTTTTGTAAGAAAGTGTCATCCCTGTTAAGTATTAAAGTTTATTTGTCAGAAAGTGATTTTATGCTAGGTTCTAGACATTAGGGTGTACCTTATGTTTATTTTTCCAATTCAAATATAGGCAAAGTATGCTGGTTGCTTTAACAGCTGTTACTGCTTTTGAGCTTTTAAACAAAAACTCCTCTTTCCATAGGTGTTTTTGCACTGCTGCAGGCTTATGCATTTTTGCAGTATCTGAGAGACAGATTAACAAAGCAAGAATTTCAGACATTGTTCTTCTTGGGTGTCTCACTAGCTGCTGGTACTGTATTCCTGAGTGTCATCTATTTGACATACACAGGTAAGTAAATGTGAAACACTTTTACCTTTAGAGCATGTTAGCCAGATGATCAACATTTGGTTTAGGCTAAAGTAGTTGTTTTAACCTTTTGGACTATTTAATAGCAGTTTTATTTTTGTTAATTATGATAACATTATTCCAAAAGAATTCTTAGCATCTCTGTTTGAAAGTCTTCTAAAACATGATGGTTTGATTTGCTTTTCCATTCAAAGTTTTCAGACCAGCATATCAAAACGAAAATTGGCTTCTAATTTCAGCATGTAGCCAAATATATATTCTGTTGCAGTTCTTAGAAGTGTTGATTTTGTCTTCTGAAATTCACTGATCCAGCTGGAACAGGCCTCATTGCCCCAACTTCTGCTAGGCTGTGCAATCTGGGCCCCTGACCACCTCACAGCACTCTGATCTCTCTCAATTTTCTTAATAATCTTCTTGCAGAAGAGGGTGCCCACATCTGGACCCTGTCCCAGGTGCAGCATCTGGAAGAATGGGCTTCAGGTTTTGGACTGAAGTCCTGGTGTCACAAGGCGTGTCAGCCACTCTTCAATTTAGCATGGTTCCTTTCAGCCTCTGGGATATTTTTACTTTTTATGAGCCACTGGCTGGACCCCGATCCACTGTGTACTACTTTGAGCTTGTCAGAACAGCCAGTTTTCCACCAGTCAAATGGTCCATTTGTCCTGTCCATTCTTCTTCAACTATAAATGAGAAATGAAGAAGACTGTTCAGAAAGCATTTATCAGTGTATTTCAGGAGGCTGTGCTCCATGGTCTTTCCAGCAACTCAGGTTACTGGCCTGTGGCTTCCTGCATATAACTTTCCTGCCTTGCCTAGAGGTGCAGCAGTAGCCAATTCCTGGGCACCAGGAGTGTTTATCACCCAGGTGAAGATGGTGGGTGGCTCTAATGTGGGCTGGCTCATCCAGCACCCTCAGGTAAATGCTACCTACCTCCAGAGGAGATCATAGCCAGCGTGCTGACAGCTCTTTCTTCATGTGCATGCAGTGGATTGGAAGCAAGCTTTTCAGCTGAGGACTGAAGGAAAAAATATATCTTGTACTAGAACATTAGCTACAGTATTTAAATGTCTAAATTAGATAGTAAACTAAACCCTTCAGTCAGATTATGCTAATTTTGAATGTAAGAGAGAGGGAAGACCTACTGAGTCGTGCACAAAGACTTGGGTAATAATAAAAGGATTTAAACTTCTCTTACTTCACCTTGTCTGTATCAGCTCCTCCTGAAGACAGAAACAAACGCAAGGAAAGTGGAAATAAAAATTTAAGAATCATAAAATAACTTTATTAATAATTTCTATCTTTCATCTAATAATTATACTTTTTTTTTATTTTATCATATTCAAGTATCTAAAGGCCTTGTTTTAGAAAAAAAATGTAAAGCTTATCAGCATGTGTAATAGCAGCTTTTATATTCCCTGCCACATACAGATTCACCAGGAGAGAAATAAAAGGAAACCAGCATTTCATGTAGTGTTTGTATTTTGGCTATAGATTGTTTCCTGCTCTGCCATTTCAGAAAAATGAAACACTTTCTTATCAATTATGTTTTCTTCTTCCCATACTCCTTCACAGAGTATAGTTTGCTATCTGTCATATTCTTTGAGAAATATTTAATATTGCATTGCTTTGACTTTTGAATGTGTGCATGTCTTGATACTCAGATTGTACTCAACAAGTACAGTGTGATCTTGTATCTGTGTTCTAAAACTAGCCTGCTTCATGGTTGGTAGATTTTATAGCCTGCCTGATGCAGTAGGTAAGTTCAGTGAAATTTCTTTAGTTTTGTGTTACAACTTGAGGGAGTAGGAAACTTATTGCATTAAAAACCTAGGCAGCAAAAAGGTTTTTCTTCCCTCTTCTCTATTTCAGGTTATATTGCTCCTTGGAGTGGCAGATTTTATTCATTGTGGGACACTGGGTAAGTAAGGATATGAGATTTAGGTATCAGTAGCATTTTACTGAAAACTCATAATCATTTACTCTCCTCATCCCCAAATCCATTTCATATTTTAGTCAAGAAGAATCAGTTATCTAAAGAGAGTATTTGTAGTAGCTGTTTCATGATCTTTACAACCATTTCACTAATTTTTCTATGAAATTTCTCACTTCTTTGAAAGTCTTTGAATATGTAATGGTATGTTTTTTCTATATGAAGCTTTAGTGTGTATGTCAGCATAAAATAACTGAAAGCTGTGCCAACACTTGAGTACACATTTAAAAGTTACTAAGAGCCTTAAACTTAGACTGTTTTCATCGTGCAACATAGCACGAAACCATGAAAATGTTGCACATATGATCTTGCATGTTGCCTCTATATTATGTTCATATATCTGCTTTGTGTATACAGATGTCTACTCTGAACAATTCTGTTTTATTAATGTGTGTTTTCACAGGTAAAAATCTTGTTAATCTTTTGTTTTAGTTAACCTTTAAAAATCCAATGTTGGCTTCTTTAGTCAGCCCAGAGAATAGGAATAAAATGGAAACTGTTTTTCTCAGATAAATATTTTAAGGTGAAATTCAGTTGGTAGATTTTTTTTTTTTTAAGATTAAAAGCAAGGATAGAAGAACTTCAAACTTGGTGCAGTTCAGGCTTTTATTCAGGCTCCAAAATCCCGCTCATACAGGATTCTGTTCTAGCTCTGTAATAAATGTAGTAGAACAGATGTCAGTAAAGAAGCCTCAGATTTACTTGAGGAATTTATAGATGTTGTTCTTTGGCTGTCTGTGTGTGTGTATATATATATATACACACAAAGCATTAAACTTTTGAGGGCTTGTCTACATTAGAAAAACATACAGTGTTAAAACATAATACAGTTTTGAAGGAGAAGTAGATCTCAGTGAAGAAAAGGACGTATGTTGGATACTTCACTGTTCAGTCATGGTAGCATCCTAGATTAGGTCCATATGTCTGTAATATAGTGCACAGTTTTGTCCTTGTCTGCACTGAGTGTTGACATGTTGTTTAGATGACGTGTGTTTCCAAGTGTAGACAAGGCCTGATTTTTTTCAGCATCTGAAAGAATGTGGGTGCATCAGTAACTGATCTGATATTTAATACTGTACTTGATTTACTAAGAAAATGAAGGTATTGTGTGTAGAGTGTTTGAAATACAGTGTTGGAAATTCAGGAGATTTAGTGGCATGGATGATTCTCTTCAAAAATGTAATAAAGGTGCTTCCATAGCTGTGTTCTTTCATTTTGGTGAATTTGGCTTCATATTTAGCCATAAACAAATAAATCATCCATATTTTTCATTGTCTTAGTTACTATGGAAATAATCCTTTGTATTGTTGTTTTAAATGACTACCCCAAATGCTTCCTAGATATAGGAAGGCCTGGAGACTTTTTTGGTATAACAGTTTTATCAGATTTCTGCTGATTAGGGCACTTGCCATTTAAAATTGAATGCTTCCTTTGAAATTAATTTCAGAATTCCTAATGTTTGAAAGTTTTAATAACTTTATCTTTTCAAAATAATTTGAACTGAATTTTTTTTAAAAAAGGTATGCGAAAATTCACATCCCGATCATTGCCTCTGTGTCTGAGCATCAGCCTACAACATGGGTTTCCTTCTTTTTTGATCTGCATATTCTCGTGTGTACTTTCCCAGCAGGGCTGTGGTTCTGTATCAAAAACATCAATGATGAAAGAGTCTTTGGTAAGAGAAAATATTTTAAAATTTTGAAAAATTTTGCCTTCAACATCGTTCTGCTTTATTTTTGCTTGCTCAAAGTTGATATGTGGCTTGTTCTAAAATACAGTTTAAAAGTGATGTGTTTAAAGATGATTATTAAGAGTTGCCTGCACCCAGCAGTCTTAAAAACAGTTTATAAAAATGCAGAGGTTGCTGAAATAGTGATGGAGTGTAGTCACAGGAGGTGGGATGGAATCATTTGTTGTGTTCAGTTCTGCAGCTGGACTTGCATGTTCTGACGGGTTATGATTCCATAGTACAGGTCAGCCAGGAGAACAGTTAAGTGCAAAGGCAAGGTCCCTACCCTGGGCATCTGGCACGCATCCCATCACAGCTGATGATCAAAATGCCTTTGCTTTCCAGGTTTTCTGCTATTTTAGAATCACTTGCTTTGGAACAAGTGCTAGATAAGGCACAAGCTGAAATGGAAGTGTGAGGGCTCCCTGTGTCAGTGATAACCATTTTTTTGTATGAAGCTGTATGAAAGCCATCTTCTAAGTTTGAATGAGGCTTGTAAGGAGTTGTAATCCATATGGAGGAATGAAGATCACTCAGGTCTTGGACTTCTACAGGGACAGGAGGAGGCTTCAGGCTAATACAGCCTCTTAGACTACCTAAGAGGTGTGTCGGCAGTAGGAATGTTTACTCCGAGGTATTCTGTGTTATGTGGCTTACAATGAATGTTTGTCAAGACCAGAGCTGGGCAACTTGCTTTAAGCCTCCTACAGCTGCACCTTCCGTTTAACACAGAAGCTGCACCTCCTACAGCTGCACCTTCCGTGTAAAGAGACCTGTGAGTGAGGATGGAGAGCCATACTGCCTCACCACAATGTAGAAAATATTTACATGATGTAATCTGATAAATCTGTGTCCTTTGACAATCTCTGTGGCAAATCTTTCACAAGAGGCTGTTGTTAAACTGTAGCAGACAAGGAATCCACCACAAGGAAACCTCTATTAGATGTTCCCAGTCAATGTATACAGGATTGTTTGGGTTTTGTTTTCTTTCCAAGAAATGTGTTCTTAACGTTCCTTAGTATTCTGAATATCTTGATTTATGTTTTGTGGAAGACAAAGTGGAGGTAATACTGTGCATGAAAATTTCCTTCAGAACAGGGCTTACAATATCATGTTATTCATCTGTATAGAATTATAATGTAGACAAGCCCCCAATTTGTCCACAGATACCTCTAACTTGTATCAAAATTTAATATTTACATGAAATTGTAACACTTTCTTTTGCTTTTTCAGTTCCAATAGCTTATTTGGTCCAGAGCTGTTTGACTTTTCTAATCAAATGAAGTTACCTATTATTCCAATAGTATTTTTGCTGTGTAATATTAAATTTCACTAATAATGTATCTTCTGACACATGATTAACAGTTGTCAAGATGAATCTCAGGAAGGGTTTGAGGCTTCAAAGGGACAAATGTTAATTCAACCATATGTCTGTAAATTAAAAAGCAATGAAATGCAAGATGCACACTCAAGTCTTTATACACACAGATGGTCAACCCACTTCCAGAAGTAGTTTTATGCAGAGCATGTATGTGTGCAGTGAGAGTGAGTATTATTTTCAAAGTGTCACCAGTAGATGTTTCCTTGCAGTTGCTTTGTATGCAATCAGCGCCGTTTACTTTGCTGGAGTGATGGTTCGCCTGATGCTCACTTTGACTCCAGTGGTCTGTATGCTGTCAGCAATTGCTTTCTCCAATGTCTTTGAGCGTTATTTGGGTGATGATATGAAGAGGGAAAATCCACCAATAGAGGACAGCAGTGATGAGGATGACAAAAGGAACCCTGGCAACCTGTATGATAAGGTGAGGGGAGGAAGCAGGAGTTAGAAAATTTGGGTTCCTTTGTCAGGGGTGATAAAAGTTGCCATAACAGATACATTTGTGTTTGTTTAGGCAGGCAAAGTGAGGAAACATGTATCTGAGCAGGAAAAAACAGAGGAAGGGCTGGGTCCAAATATCAAAAACATTGTGACTATGCTGATGCTGATGTTGTTGATGATGTTTGCTGTTCACTGTACCTGGGTAACCAGCAATGCATACTCCAGCCCCAGCGTGGTTCTCGCCTCTTATAACCATGATGGGTAAGTAAGGTCTACAGGTCTGAAGTGTTGGGCAAAAGCCTTTCTACTGCCATTGCATTAGCAATTTGCTTTGCCTTCTTTAAATCACTCCTTATTATATAAAGAAATTGTGACCTAAATAAAAAATTATTCATACTCTAATTTTAAAAAAGATACAACATTTTCTGAAATAGTTAATGAAGTATATAAAAATAATCATACCCAAAGCCAATAAAGATGATGGTTAAACAAAAGCTTTAAAGTCAGTTGGGAAAACCTGTGTAAGAATATATATTTGACTGGAAATGCACTTCAAAAGTGCATTCATGTCTTCAAAAGCAGTCATGTCTTCAAAAGCAGTTCAGCATCTGGACATTCAGCTGTCGGAGGGTTCAAACTTGTGACTGCTGGTGACAAAATCCTCAAAGGGAGCTGAACTCATAAGAAAACCCTTACTCGTGAGCCCAGGCTTATCATGATGCAGTTCATTTGTTGGTAGTATTTGTACAGATGCAAATAAAATGAACTGTTTTCCAGCACTCGGAATATCCTGGATGACTTCAGAGAAGCTTATTACTGGCTCAGACAGAACACAGATGAGCACGCCAGAGTGATGTCATGGTGGGATTATGGTTATCAGATAGCAGGGATGGCCAACCGGACAACGCTTGTTGATAACAATACTTGGAACAACAGCCACATTGCCTTGGTAAGGGTGGCAACTTTCTATGGAGTAGACACACCAGAATGTTTACATTGCGGTCCGGTATGAAATTGCAGATGTCTCTTAGAGTGATTGCTATTAAGGTGAAATTGCAAAGAGTGAAAAACACAAACATGGAAGGAACATACTTTTTTCATTTGTTTAAACTCAAGTATAGGGATCAAATTTGCTTCAGTTTTCATTTTGTTTAGTTGGATCTTCCAAAATTTCACTTCCACTTCAGTTTCTCCTCTTTTCTTTGGGAGAGGATAGACAAAACCTAAAGTAACCATTCCCCTTGGGATTAGCGCTGCAACAGCTGGTACCACTGCTTTACTAGCCTATCAAAATAAGGATCCTTGCAGTTCAGCAGTGTCACTGCTGAGTGGATTTTTGAACAGCTTGTGAAAACTGACCACATGGATTGACAAATTTTCAGACGTGGGAAATCACAGGTGATTATTTATGACTAGATTTGGAAGTGTAGCAGATTTAATGCAATTCTGTCTTCTCAAATTCACAGACAAAACATTGCACATTTAATTTCTTTCAGTTCTGAAGAGGAAGTTTAAGCTTTGTACATGCGCTTAATGCAGGGCATTAGCATTGTCTGTGGTTACAGGGGCATCACCTTGGGCAACTTGTGCTCTGTAGTGACTCATCATCAATTACATTTCTTCTCAGAATGTTATCCTGCAAAGGCAGAATGGGGGAAGGGCACAAGAAATGAGGACAGTTAGGATAATTTCTTGTGTTCTTTCTGTCTAGTGTCAGTAGTGAGTACAGCTGTTGGACCAGATCTGCCAAAAAGCAGTGTACAAAGCCAACAAATTAACGAAGCTGTGCTTTGAGCAGAGTCCCAAAAAAATGTGTATTGGGGGAAGGGGGGATCACACGTCTGCACTTTTTGCAGGGGCAGGAAAGTCGCATTCAGCTGAAAGCAAGCTTGGGAAATTGTATTGATGGTGTTAATATCAGCCTAATGTCAGTCAACAAGCATTGCCATGTACTCTGAGCCACTTCTGATTTGGTTGTTGACTTGACAGCATTGCTGTATTTCAATGGACACTCAGCTCAGATAGCTCTGTGTGCCTCCCTTTTCTACAAGAGACAGAAGTGCAGATACTGCATCCAAACTCAGATTCTTGCAGGACAAGGTGCATTGTCTGAATACAGGGAGACTGTGAAAGATCATCTGAGTTGCCTAAGCACAGTAACCATATACAGTGCAGCAAGTGGCAGTGATGGCTTTCAATAAAGAATTTCAGTAAAGAAAAGTTGAGTATGACTGCTGCATTCTCAAGCTCCATTTTGGAATGAAGACTCCATAAAGAGAGACCCAAGCCATAAATGTGTGTTGTGGCCAATACCGTGACTTGTGCTGTAAATGAGGCATGGCCTGGAGATGTGTCCAGATAATTTCCTCATATGAATTAGGATAATGGCCAAGAAGCTGAGGTTCTTGTTCTTTTTGACGGCTTGCTGCCTAAGCTTAGTGCTGTCTAATTGCATTCTTAGCTGCATGTTACCAATTCAGATGCACTATCATGTATATTGTAGTTACTCCCTTTGACTACAGTGATATGTTACTATGCCTGAAGTACGTGAGCTTCATAGCAAGCAAAACTGCTGAACTGAATGCTAGTTGCTGACTGAAGTGAATTAAGTGTAGGAAGTGACCAGGATGGAAGAGCTGGATACAGCTCTAAAATGTTTTATTCTGACATTTTCTCTGTTTAGATTTACCTTGAATTCAGTGTTCAGGGTGCCTGTGTGCCACTTAGTGCAATGCACCATGGCTGCTTCATTAATGGACAGAGTTCAAAGAAAAAAAAAATCACATTTCAAATAATTTGTACACTTTGGACTGTTAGTGTCTAAAGCTTTGAAAATAACTTGTAATTAGGTATTTTCTGCAACATTTAAGTTTTTGGTAATACAGTTATAACTTGAAAAATATGTAGGTGTCATAAAAGGAAAACTCTTGTTGCTACATTTCATACTAAAAACACTCCTTTCAACAGGCAGCACTCCTCTTACAGAGGAGAAATTTTTTCAGTTTAGGTTGGGCTTTTGAGTTTCTGAATTTTAACGATAGTTTATCTAGAATGAAAATGTTGGCTTTGGTTGGCAAGTAGGTATTAGAGAATCACAGAACCACAGGTTGGAAGGGAACACAATGGGTCACCTGCTCCAACCTCCCTGCTCAAGCAGGGCCATCCTAGAGCACATGGCACAGGATTCTTGGATTTTTGTCTGGCTGTACTGATCTGTAGAGCTGTTTGATGAGCAGCTGTGCAGATATTTAAGATATTTTTGCAATGATGCAGGTGGGAAAGGCAATGTCATCAAATGAGTCAGCAGCATACGAGATCATGAGAAGCCTGGATGTGGATTATGTTTTGATTATTTTTGGTGGTGTGATTGGCTACTCTGGTGATGATATTAATAAGTTCTTGTGGATGGTGAGAATAGCAGAGGGGGAACATCCTAAAGATATACGGGTAAGTGGAACCCACTTTTTGGTTTTTTAAAAAACCCTTTTATTTCTTTTATTGGTTGTCTGGTAGTAGTCACTACAGTGGAGGGAAATCTCTACTACTTATTGCCATTTTATTTGAAAAATGTGCTGGGGTTGTTTTTCTAGAATAGTAGGAGTGCAGTGGCCTGTAGCCCAGTTCCTTTCAACATTTTTGGTTTTGAAAGATCAGTAACCTCAAAAGCTTTTCACATTTTTACATGATACTAAAAGTACAGAATTGTTTTTATAATTCTTGTGTTTGTCTCTCTGTGCATTACCACATGCTTGAAAAAAGTAGGAGCGTTCAGACTGTTTAAACATTACAAATTTCTTCAAACTTTGTAATAGTAGGAGACAAGTGAAAGTGTTAATATTGACTCATGTAGAGTTTAAGCTGTTCAAACACCTCTGACATTGCAGAAGTCTGTAGTAGTATTTTCTCAAGCCTAACAAAAACTCCTAGATATTGAGCATGGGCTTAAGGGAGTAGCCCATGCACGTACTTTCATCTTGTACTTGAGATGAAAATGGCAGAAATTTTTTGTTTAAACATGGAGAACATACAAAGTTTATAGTGGCCCTGCAGATCTTGTGTATTAACAATACAATGCTTGTCACCTTTCTGAAGAATAGATGCCCAACTAAGTTTTACAGTTTGAGAACTTTTCCAAAACCACTTACAATGACATGACAAAACTTGTAACAGCAAAATAGTACGGATTTAGGAAAACTTATCCATTGGGGTCTGGGTTACAAGCAGGTACTTTGCAATTATTTCACCTTTAATAAGCACCGTATTTTTCATTTTAAGTTTACCTTAAATCAGCTTTTACACTGTAAAAGCTGGTTGAGATTCTTAGGGGTGGTGTTGTGGAGAAGGGAATGAGAAAGTTCTTAAGTAAGATTTTAGTTTGCGCTGAACTCTTTGTATGTTCTTTTCTTTTTAAAGGAAAGTGATTACTTTACCCCTCAGGGAGAATTCCGGGTAGACAAGGCAGGTTCTCCAACTTTGCTGAACTGCCTCATGTATAAGATGTCCTATTACAGATTTGGAGAGATGCAGGTTAGTGCTACAACTTCTTCTGAATCTTGACTGAAATGTGAGAAAACAAATGTTATTTTGATGTATTTCCTATCTTTTAGATTAAGCATTGCCTGTAGTAGCAGAACCTGCAGTAAGAGTGAGCTTTACAAATTAAAACACATCCAGTCATGGTCTGCTATTTATAACTTTTAGCAAAAAGCATTTTTGCTGTTAACCTACGCTTGTACTTTATTTTTTGGTGTCCTTCACACAGATACTCTGGCTGAGTATCTTGATTGGACTGTGCTGTGTGCTCACTAAAGCATCAACTGTGACATTGTGGAGAGCTTTAGATTTGTTTGTTGTAATAGCAACACACAAGTGGAACTAGTGACTGTTTAATGTCTGTCAGAAACAACATTATTTCCACCCAGGTCACGTCAGTGTATAAAAATAAATGCATTGTATAGTAAGGGCAGCAGCTGTCACTCCCCTTTAGGAGCATCAAGCACATGGATGGAGCTAAACCTGTTCAGTTTTTTCCTTTCCTTTTCCTCCCTTGTTGCCCCCCCAGCAGCCCTTCCTTCTGATGTATTAGCACAAAAATCTTTTTTTCAGTGGATCTTACTTGTAACAGAGTGGGGCCAAATTTAACTGATAATTGCAAACTACTTCTGGATTGTATGGAAAACCGTGGAAGTGCAAATTATTGCTGTATCGGCAGGAGCACAAGGGACCAGTTCTGCTGAAAAGCCACCACAGGCTGCTGCACCTCAGACTGTCCTTTGAGTTGTTTCATCTCTGAATGCAGACAGGGTAGTTTTGCTGAGACATTAAGTACTGTCTCCTGTAACAGCTGTAGGAGTAAGAATTAATTTGTCCCTTAGGATCTCAAATTTTTTTCTGTGTAGTAGAAACCACTGCAAGAGAAGTGTTGCCCTTCAACTCCGGCCAGCTGAAGGCGTTCCCTTGCAGTATGAAGTTCCACAGTTTGCAGTGATTGGTGTTCTGGGTTTTGTCTCAAACTAATGTGCAACTTTAATTTTTGTAGCTGGATTTTCGGACACCCCCAGGATTCGACCGTACACGCAATGCAGAGATAGGCAACAAAGACATTAAATTTAAACATCTGGAGGAAGCCTTTACCTCAGAGCACTGGCTTGTTAGAATATACAAGGTCAAACAACTAGACAACAGAGAGACATTGGATCATAAACCTAGAGTAACCAACATTGTACCGAAACAGAAGTATTTTTCAAAGAAGGTGGGTTCCCAGTGAAGTAACTGAAAGGGGTCAGGAGTTTATTTTTAACAGTGAATCACATAGCTGGTGAATTATATATTTCCACTAGCCAGAATGTTACGGATACTGTTCATGTTAGTGTCCAGTATCAGACCTGCCTGCTGGTAATAATTGTTAATTTACTGTCTGCTTAACTTAAAAGCATGTGAAGACACAAGGCTAGAATTTTTTTAGGCAGAATGCTAACTGGACATAGAGTGTGTCACTGGCTGTTACAACTCTTAAGTCTTCATGTAACTGGAAGTATAATCTCTAAAGTACATCAATTCATGTTTCAGTAACTGTGGCTCACAAAGTAAATGTGGAAGTTGCTTTCTGACTCTGTTTGAAGGTAGTGATGCCTAGAAGTTTAAAAATGGCAATTTTGTATGAAATAAATTAAATATGAAGCTTCTGTTGATGGAACTTTAGTGTCTGTCTGCTTACTGCATGAAGTCATCCTCACAGTTTTAAAGTGTTTGTTGTGCTGCCCTGCTTCAGTGTATTAAGAAAGGTCTGTTCCCAGGGGAGTTGGAGAGACTCTTAGCAGCCTCTCCTTCACAACATCTGTTTTCTGTGTATTCAAATAGATGTTGCAAAAGGAACTCCAGAATCCTGTCTAACAAACTAAATTAATATAGTAGACTTACACTGTCATGGAAATACAAGAACATTCTTTGCAAGTAGAGAATGTTCAGTGTAAAGATGCTTATTTTTGTGATTTGATGGAAGTACATAAAATGAGGCATTTGGGAGTTGCCACTGAAGCTAGACGTCTTGAAACTATAAGCTTTATTGTGCCTATCATACACTTAACACTGTAACTTTTGATCTTAAGTGACAAGCAAGGCTGTATTTATCCATTATAGATACACTGACCCCACTTAAGCCTCGGATGTGTAGATTCTGTCTAAAGACAATAGAAGTTGATGCCATTTCTGACCTATCACCAATTGTTGCAGTACAAACAGGCTCTACTTCCCATTAAGAAATCAGAGAACCAGTGGAGAGCATGGGGCAAATGTCCAAACTAGGATTTTTTAAACATATTCCAAGGGCTTCTTAGTAGCCACTGTTTTTCAGTAGTTGCTTCCTTACTGGAAATTCAGTCCATCTCCTATCATGTTAGAAATGACATAGCTCAAGCTCAGAGATACATGTCTGAGTATTACATATTAGTTTGTATCTATCTCACTTTATTATAATCATATTGTTGGTGTTATGTTGACTAAATATAATTTTTAAAAATAATGAGAGCCTGCTGGTAAGCACAGCAAAGTGCTGCAAGGGTGGGAGCTGCCTCCTGGCAGGTGTGTTGAATGTACAGTTCTAGCTGCCACAAACTCTGTACACAAATTTAATTTTACCTATGACCAACATTAATGTTCTCCACACCATTTCTACCTTTAAAAAAAAAATCTAAAACATGCTGATAAGGGAATGTGCAGGAAGTGCTAACTAAGCAGCCTACAGACCAACAGCAGAGCACTGAAGACTAAAATGGGATTGTTCCTTTTTTTTTTTTTTTTTTTAAATGCTGCTTTGAGCAAATACTACTACCTAACTTTTAAGAGAATCAGATAGTGCAAAAGATGCCAGAAGGTATTTTCTTCAAAGCTAACATAGTTGTGCTCTTTGGGCATATTAAGAGTTTTATCATGTTGGTTAATTATTAATTCTGCCTCAGCACATGCTTTGAAAAGTATTCTACAGATCTGGTAGGTAGGGCTTGTAAAAGCATATCTTGCGCAAAAGCAACTGTTAGGCAGGAATTAACAATCCCAACAATAAAAATAATAACTGGATAATGCCTAGTTGAGGGTTTAGCATTTAAGCTCTTTAAAATCATTCTAAAGCTCAGGCACTGAAATGCGCGTCATTAAACCACGGTCAAGACTAAATCATTAACTAATACCTGTTATTCTGTTTTTCTTTTTAGACCTCCAAAAGGAAGCGTGGCTACATTAAGAATAAACTAATTTTAAAGAAAGGCAAGAGACCCAACAGGAAGACAGTTTAAATACACTGTTCCGATTGCTAATACGAAGCAGTTGTCCTTGAGATAACCAGTCTTTGCCTTTAGCTCAAATCATGTTTCACAGCAACATGAGGGTACAGAACCATCATTGGTCCAGATTATTGTACAAAATTTTCAGGCAATGTCTGATTAAAAATATTGGCTTATTGAGAACAGCTGTTTTAGATTTGTAATGTGAAGCAAGACAGAGCTGCTATCCAAGTCTAGCAGCATTTTTTTTTTTATTATTGGTACATATTATCCTTCAAATCTGTTAAGAATTTGGACTGACTTTACCAAAGAACCCTGTAATTTGGTCCTTGGCACATGCATACTTGTCAGTCTTTTTTTGGAGAACACTGTTCAATTGAATAGCAGCAGTATGAAAACTGGAACGGTGACATCTGAAAATGACTCAATGAGAAAGAGGTGGCAGAGCTCTCTCAAATTCAACTTTCAAAACAAGCTACTCCTATGATTATTTTTCAATGGTTTCTTTCAATGTCTTTTTGCTGCAGGCTGGTTTTGAGCTGGAGTGTAAGAAGCAAAGCTGCAGTTTTCACAAGAGGTGACAGAACAGATTAATTGGACAAGCTGCTTTTGTTCAACACGGGATTGCAGTATTGCTGCCTTACACTGTCATTTCACAAGGTAGACAAGGCAAATCTTGCACACTGTAGATACAAGGGCTAAATTTGTAAACTGAAAGATCTGAAACGACAGTAATGAATGCTATAATGACATACAGCTGAGCACCATGTAGCTGTTGGTGCTTCAGAACAGAAATTAAACTTATTTTAGGTGAATGTTTACATTGGTAAAACAAATATAGCCTGGTTATTGGGGAAAAGAAGGTTGACAGGTATACAAAACCTCTTTCTGTAGCTATCAGAAGCATAAGATTTGCAAACCTCTTCACCCCTCACTGCCTTTTTGGTGAGGGTGGAAGTTTTTCTGGAAATCTGTTTCTCTGCATTTTTATTTAGAGTGCTTAAATCAATTGAAGAAATTCCTGCTATAGTGCTATTTGCTTTGTCTGTCTTTTATATTGGTTTCGGTTTGGGGTTTTTTTTTAACTGATGAAAAATGTCAGATTAAATGCACTAAAATACAAATGGAGACTGAACGTGTTCACTTTCCAGCGATAAGGAAACTTTATACAGACTTGAAATTTTTCTTTAATTAAAATGAAAGGGGTTTTTTGCAGTTTATTTTCCTGCCACAGGTTCTAATTTTTTATAGAAACAAAACTTGCATCAGTAACTTGATGTAAAATGCAGAATAGTATGTACCTTTCATGAAGAAAATGTAAATTTACAGTGTTCTGTGAGAATGTTACTGCTGACTTCTTTCCCAAGGTGTAGAATATTTTTTTTGATTTATGAACTCATTTTTGACTCCATTGGTTTGTACAGACCAATACTACAGCTACAACGTTTTCACAAAGGTAATTAAATCTGGATTTCTGGCCCCTGTCGTTTGGAGATTTCATTTTATT
Source organism: Dasyornis broadbenti (assembly GCA_013397935.1). Taxonomy (NCBI): domain Eukaryota; kingdom Metazoa; phylum Chordata; class Aves; order Passeriformes; family Dasyornithidae; genus Dasyornis; species Dasyornis broadbenti. Next base: position 531,301 of record VZRN01002716.1, on the reverse strand, counting down.
TTGTTGCTTTAAAGCTCAATGCAGATGAGTTGTTGACTGTAGGGGAAAATAAAAGTTAATTCAAGTTTTGTGTTAAGGCTGTTGAGTCAGTTTTGTTCTGATTAACTTGATAACATTTCTTGTTGTCCTACTCATAAATTAGGACATTAGAATTCTGTCATGCAAATCTCCTGACTTCACCAAGTTGCTGTAATGAAGGCACAGCATCTTCTTAACATCCCTTCAGCTTAAATTAAGCCAAATCCATGCTGTGATAAAATGAAGGTGGCTGTCATATTTCCAGGGAAGAGCAGCCTTCCTTCCCAACTAGATGTTGCAGCAACTCCTTCCAGCATCTGGAGTTCCTCAAGCTGCTACAGCTGCTCACCCATCAGCAAAAGGTCTGATTGACAATGTGATGCATGATTTCTAGTGTCTTGCTGCTTCCAAGCCAATCTGCATCCTGACCACTGGTAAGAAATAAGGGATCTAACATTTGGAAGAACAGCTGAAAGACAGCAGGACAGATGCTGTCAGTTGGTCTGTGGCTTGGCAGTAACTCAGCCTTGTTTTAAAAAAAGGAAATAGAAGATTACCCTCCCCTCTCTAGGTACCTTTAGAGTTGAACAGTTTTCAGCCTTAGGTGACAGTGTTCTCTTTAACACCAGAAATAAGTGAATCTGAGGCATGTGAAATAAACTAACTGCAGGGAACCCAGCCAGGCTGGGCCTGAACTTGCCTACCCAAGATTTTTTTCTTAAATCTAACATGACTTCAAGCATGCTTGCCAGTGTTCTGCAGTTCAAATGAAATAAAAAGTTGAAGTCACTGAGGCAGCCACTTAGAAAAAGCAACATTACAAGGAAGAACTGTCACTGTCTCACCTTCCTTGGTTCCTCTGGAATCTACACACTATTTATGTTTACACCTGGATCCTAGAATACACAGCTAAACTAACTCCTACCTCTTCTTTGGAAAAACTGAACAGCACTTCTACCAGCAAAGACTACCAGCATCTTCATCACACACACCTCCCAGACTAGGCTGATTGCCTTAGCTCCAGCCATCCTTTTGTTCTACTGCCTCAAATTTTGAAGCATAATTGCCACAAAGGTGGGGAGGGGAAAAAAAAAACCACCAAAAAATGCATGAGCCAGGCTCAGGTCAGCAGTTGCTAAGGAACTAAAGCTGCAAGTGTCTAGAAGTCAATACTGCATATATTCTGTGTCTGTCAATCATTACTGTTGAGAGCAGTGAGGCAGAAGACAGTGCTATTGGTAATCCCAGAAGAAATACTTTGACTTGTAATTTCGTAACAGGGACAAAAGTCATTAATTAAATATCTTGATAGATTTGCTCTTGAAAAAGCAGCTGAATGCTTTGACAGAACCCTTGCTATCACCATGAGTAAGAACTGGAAATAAATCCTATTTGGCTGTGACTAGAAATCTCTCACACCTTTAACACAGGTGGGTAAACTGCTCCAAAATGTGGCCTTGAAGCAATGCCACAGAAGGCAAAGAACTGGGTAGTGCTTCCTGCACTATTTACAGGCAATGTTGTTTTCCATTTTGCATAAAAATAAAGTGTTCCAGAAATATTGTTTCAACACTGTGGATGAATGTTTAAAGAAAACCAAAAGGGCATTATCTAACACTTGAAAAATGCTGACCAAGATCTGTGTGCTTCCTCTAAGAATATTTTTCCTCATATAAGTGTCCAATGGTGCAATAATGTAGAGTTGTTTTTTAAGAGTATCTTAATCAAGCATCTCTGTTAGTGACAAAGATTAAATGAAACGGGATTTTCAGAAGCAAGGGGACCCCTTTACCTATTTCATTTTTACTTGCCAGAATGAGGCAAATGTTCCACAGCCTTTCCTAAAGCTGTGTTGCTGCCTGGCCCTGTTTTTCCTGGATAGAGCTGTCCAATTTAAACAAAAAGCTTACCTACAGAGTGTCTGGCAGCATAAGCAGGGTGGAAAAGCCCCACCAGGATTCAGCTGGCAAATCACTTCCCTGGGAACCACGCAGGCAGCTCAGAGGTGCCCAGGTGTCATACACAGCTCCTGGACAGTCAGTGACTTGACACCACTGGACTAACACTTCCATGGAAAGAGAAAGGGCATCCCACTACTAAATGAAACAAATCCTTTATTCATGAGCATTCTTATTTTAAATTCACAAATTATGAAAGGAAGGCAAATCAGAAGAGACTGCCAGAGCATCTTTTAAATGATAAAGGTATAAATTTTCTTTCTGAACATTTCTAATTTAAGAAAGAAAAAGGTTGCATAGGCTTTCTACAGGTGTGCACAAAAAATTAAGTACATGGAGGTTTTTACATTACAATTCAGTGTACATTGGCTACTTGAAAAGGAAATTATTTACTTGCAATTCCAAGACAGCTATTGGAATGACGTACAGAATAAGGCTTATGAATATTTACTTTTCAGTCCTGTAAAATATACTGAACACATACTATCAGAAAAATAAAATGACACTTGGGAATTTTGTTCTTGAATCTCTTGCTGATGGAGTCTTTTCAGAAAGGACTTTTTATGTTTGTCTCTCCCAAGTTACTTTGGGAAAGAAACAATGGTAATGGCATGAGGGGATTCTTCACAGCATCAGAACAAAACAAAACATTGATCAGAGCACAAGTGGAATGTCCTCGGCATGCAGAAACAACCAACCATGCAGACAGAGAAAATCTTCAATAAATTACAAGGAGAAAATTATTCTAATTTCTCCTTAAAAGAACAGCTACAGCCTTGACAGTCACACCATCCCAGCTGAAAGAGGTCTACTCCTTCAGGGGCCCAAGCCTGCATGCCTGACACACAGGTTTGCAATGGCTATTTAGTGAGTATGTGTCTTGTTCTTTGGTGTGTGAAAGAGTTCTGGGTGGATGTTCCATGTGTTTAATTCTGCTTTTTTGATTGTTCTTTGTGATGATACTACAAACTATAGAAATACTTCTAGGTACTTGTCACACTAACCTCTAGAGTAAGACTGGATCTGTTAAAAAGTGACTTCTTGCAGGTGATGAAGTACACGTGTTCCTGATGGTACTTGGTAGCAGTTCAGTGATTATTACAACAGCATCATTTTGGTTTTGTTACAGAAAACTATTACATCAACTATTCCTAAAAAATAAGATTTTTTTTTCCTCTTAAAAAGAAGTGTCAGTTACAAAACCAAGCTCATACAATCCACGTTTTTTTAAAAATAGGATTTAAATAATTTAGAACATGAATCTTTCTAATGTGCAAAAAAAGAAAGGACAGACAAGAAGATTAAATAGCATTTAGGAGGGAAAAATAGCCACACCTTCATTAAATGGAGATCTGAAGTTCAAATCCAAAGGAACAACTAATGTCAGGTTTCCTGCACACACCTCCTCCACTCAGCCTTCAGAGCTACTCAAGAAATTTTAACATCTACTGAAAAAACAAAATGCAGGACAGGGACAGATGTGAGCAGTGCTTTGACCTAGATATCTTTGTGTGGTATCTATAAAGCATAAGTTAGTGTATTAACAAAGCAGACAAAAGGCACAAAATTAATCAGCTCTACAGACAGGCATTCATGCTACTGTGTATTAGTAATACAGTGGTTTCTTTACAGACACTGTGAAAAAAAGCACTGAGCACATTCTACATGTGCCTTTCGCTGCCACCTCTCCCAAAAACATCTTCACGTCCAACAAATACAAACTAAAAAGCAACAAAGCCTTAACACACTTTTAGAATCACTCTGTCAGTGTCTCAGTGGTTACTTTACAAAGCAAGATCAAGCTACAGGATTTTTTACTTTTTTTTCTTTTTACTCTACAAAACAAATTGTATCCCATTTCATTAATAAAGTTATTGTCTCAGTGTAGTAATTTACTACATCGTTACTTTTACATCAGGAAATTATATATCTGGGAAGGCTAGTTATATAATCTCTACTCATCCAAGTGTTTTATCAGAAGCAATCCCATTTAGTGGAACATGTAAGCCAGAAGCGTTGGCATGACAGTAGCCAGAGAACATTACACAGCATGATCGAAGCTACCAGAGCAGCTGGCTCAGGGTGGTGACCAAAGATCAACCAAACAGCTGAGTATGAACAGACAAAGCAGCAAGGACACAATGGGTTAGTGCGAAGAACGATGTTCTGGAGAAGGTATTGCTACTTCTTACGGGGAGGCAGGAAATTCACGCTTGTCAGTGACAGGATACATGCCCTGAACTCAGCAACCCAGAGCAAGCGCAGCCAGTGGATCATTCTTAGGTCAAAGTGAGTTACTTGGTGACTGTTCAGACAGAGTAACAACTGCCATTAAGAGACACATCACGTTTTAAGTGCAAAACATTTTTGGCAAAAGTGAAAAATAGAAAAACCTTAACCAGTACTAATAAAAAAGTATTTTCTTAAATACTAGTATAGGGCCTGATCCTGCAAGCACACAATTCAGGGAACCCCAGCCGAGTCCAGCCAGAGTTCTGTGCCCTAACACTTCAAGGAAAAGGTCTTTGAGTCGCTCTAGTGTTTGTACTGTTTACATGTAGTGTAAATAACACAGCTCACACATGCACACTGTGTGTACTCAGGGACGTGTGCCTGTGTGTCTGTATCTGCACACACAAAATGGCTCCTGAATCAACTCGAGCTCGTGGTTATTTTGAGATGCATCAGTCACAGTACATAGCTTCCTGTGGGGATCTTTTGGGAACAGGACCTATCCAAGGACATCCTGAAGTTACATACTGTATCATTTTAATGCCTTTCAGGTAAAGGTTTGAGGCAACTGCTCTCTTCTGTCAATGGGTCTTCCAGAGAGGATTCACATACATCCAACCATCACCCTGCAAGAAAATAAAGCAGAGTTTACAAACAAGATTTCTAAATACTGGTTCTCTGTATGTCCACACAAAAGCTAAAATAAGACCAAACAAGAAGCCATCTCTGTCATCTGAAAATTCTGTGTTTAATGAATTGACAAGTAACGTGGGCAGGAGGGAAAAATTACAAGGGGGAAGAGAAGCAATGGGAAGACGCAACAGATTCTGGTTTAAATAGCTGCACAAACTGGCTAACGTAGCAACAATTCCCTCAGTCAGTCTCATTTCTCCTCCACCTTTCCTCCAAGAAAAGGCAAAGATGAACTTTGTAAAATCTCTTTCCTTTCACATAGACGAAATCCAAGGTTGTGTTTAGGATGTCAATGCTTACTTACATTGGCTAAATATCCCTAGATTGTGCTCATTTTATTATGCTAAAATTAATAGGGGTGTGAGTACACAGCAGTTGAGAAGGGCAGGCTCAATTTTACAGAAAAGCACATCACTTTAAGTGCCTAACACTAGGTACCAAAAATCCAGATCAAAATCAATCTAACTGAAGAAAAGTGACAAAGTTCACAACATAAACATGGAAAAATCCACTGCTCTCCTTCAAGATCTAGACTCTGTCAAAAAGAGAATTTTAGCAATTAGTGGTACATAACAACACCATCCCATGACAAAATCCATGGACATTCACTTGTCCACTGTGCAGGAACTTGCTAAAGGGTCTCTAAACTAACAGACCCCAAGTACCTCTCTGGCAAAGTATTTGGGTTTCCAGGGAGTTGTGAGCGCCACGCGCTGCCTCTCCTCCGCTCGTTGTCTCTCTTCCAGGCGGTGCTTGTGCTCCGTGGCTGCATCGATGTTCCCTTCCTTCAGAGAGTTGGTGACGTGCTGCCACAGGCGCCTGGCCAGGGAGAATGAGCACAAGGAGAATGAGAACAGCTCTGTCACAGGCCAGTGCTGCTAGACACCAGCCTGGTGAGCAGCAGGCTGAGGCCATGCTATCCATGGTTTTACAAGACCACAGCTTGGGAACCATCACTCTCCCGTGATATTCATGGGAGACCATGATTTTCAGGTTCACTCAACTCCCAGTATTTTGCCATGCAATTTGCTCAGCAGCCTCTGTTTGTGCTCCTGACTCTTAACCACCTGAGCTTTTTCTCAAAGCAGGTGGATTTATTTTTACCATTTCCAGTTCACATTCCTTACTGACATTCTCCCATCCTCAAATGTCAGGCGTTTAATTACACGTTTTTTTGCAGTTACATTTTTGAATTATAAGGGAGTGGCAGCCAAAACCCAAGAGTGCACTGAATTGGAACACTGACTGGTCTCACTAGGTCGCTAACAGAAGAACTGATTCCAGGGAGTCCCTCTAGGTCTGTGCTCTGTATTCCCATTACAATATTTACCAGTACAGAGCTAAACACGTTTCTCACACGGCTGACCACACTCAGATGCAAGGCCTTATATCAGCCGAGCAGAAACTTTGCCCAGAAAAGCACTGAGGAAAATCATCATAGAAGGGGGGTTGGGTTGGAAGAGATCTTGAAGATCCTCTAGTTCCACCCTCCCTGCCATAAGCAGGGACACATTCCACGGGACTAGGTTGCTCAAAGCCCCATCCAACCTGGCCTTGAGCACTGCCAGGGATGGGGCATCCACAGCTTCTCTGGGCAACCTGTTCCAGTGTCTTGCCACTCTCACAGTAAAGAATTTTTTCGCAATATCTACTCCAAACTGCTCTCTGAAACAACCACAGCTTTCACAAATATCTAGGGGAGTTTAAATGAGTTTCTGTTTACAATCTGATAAACTGCAGATCCTGCAGAGACACTGGATGGATACAATTTACTTACTAGTATCTGAAAAATAAAATAAATACACTGAAGAGCTACTGGTTTCCTTATTTACTATAATCTTTGTGTTCCAAACTGCACGGGAAAAATGAGTTTGTGGATAAGCAAGCAGTCAAGAAAGTAGAAAAACTGTATCTGACCCTGCACAATGACTCAAGACACACTTGTAAAATAAAAAGAAGATATTTACAGATAATAAAATGAAGTTTAATTCATGTTTTTAAATCCTCCAATAAAATGTTCCTAAATTCAATTAAAGTATTGATTTTTCTGAAGATAAACATCAACAATTATTGACAGTGAATAACAGAAAAGGTTTTTTTCTAATGTACCTAGTCAGAGTTAGGCACATGATGTAGGTGCCAATCGCCTCAAAACCACCTGCGTCTTTATATTTCACACTGCCTCACCTTTTACATACTTTTATACATACATATATATTCTGAAATACATAAAACCTGAAATACCAGTTTAAACTACATGATGCAGCTTTACTTGCAACAAACTGACTGATTTGCCTACCATGCTGCAATCACTCCAAGAAGCAAGTGAAAACACTGCATTACCATTTTCCAGATGCTCATTAAAACAAACACAGGCATTTTCCCCATCTACAAAATTGATGTACTTGCCACTACAGTGTAATTTATGCTCCAAGGTACCAATACACAGCTCTCTGTGCCCAAATTTCTGTGCTGTAGGAAGCCTGGCACTTTTGAACCACAGCACTCAGAACTGCAGTTGGCTTCCGTGCTCTGTTCCCACTTGAGGTTCGGAAGGCAAGCACTGCAAAGCCTCTGCCCTTACCTCGATTCCAGCGGCCCTTGGTTTGCTACGGGCCTGATCTTTTTCCTGATAACAGGCAGTTTGTTGGTGTCAATCACTTTGGTGTCTCCGTTGCTGTAAGTGAATTCCAGGGTGCCATTCCATTCTCCCTGTGCCTTGCATACAATGGTGTTTGTTGGATTGTGCTTCACTTCAGCTGTAACCCTGATTCAACAGTGAAGGAGAAAAAGACCACAGAAATAACTAGTACCATTAATTATCAGCACATGAAAGCACTACCTTGGAAAGGTTACAAGCACCTTTCTACCTCTACAAATCAACTACTCAAGGAAATCAGTGAAGCTGTCTCCAGAAAAGAAAGACTCATCCCAGGAAAGATCTTCTAACACAGCAATAGCTTTGGGATGACATTCTCCCAGAGTACAGCAGTAACCCAACTGAAAACTCTAATACTTGGATCTAGGCCAGAGCCAAATGGTTACCTCAGCAGACTGAAAAACAATCCCCGACATTCACATGACATTTTCAATATACGATATTCTCACACCTGAACACAATGCTGTCAAAGACTTTGTTTTCTTCTTTAGCTCTGCAAGTTTGCCTCTCAGCAGCTGAGAAGTGATGATTAAAAGCCACCTCAGCAGTCAAAGAACTGGTCTGAGAGTGAGCAAAATAGACAGGTAGGACTGGAAAACCGAAATGCAGGGAGAAGTTTTGTGTGTCTATTAGTATGCACATATGTGCTTCAGAGCACCATGTAAAGTAATCTGTAAACTCAATTTTTTAATTAATAAAGTAATACACAATTTCTCCAAATTTCCACTCACCCTGATGGCACCAATTATTAACCTACACTGTTTAGAGGAAAACCCTGTCGAAGCAGCTCATGTGGATATTTGTCTGAACACAAAATTGAAATGGTTGACACACATATGGAAGAATAGTTACACCAAATGAAATAAAAGAGAGGTAAGCACACAAAAGCACAGTCTCGTCACGGACACTGCAAAAGTCCACAGCAGAACAAGAAAGGGGTCTGTCTGTGTATGTTAATGACTGGGACATCAACTTGAGCATGGAAGCAAGACCAGAGGCTGTCTTGCACAGCACCTCTTCGCACCCTTAATAAAGGGGAACCAAAGAATGCAAATAACATTTTCACCATGTGGAATTTCAGTGCAGAGGTGGGAGTCCCCAGTAGCGAGCTACCCCAGTAGGAGTGTCACTATGGGCAATGACACTTTTGCTTCTCTCCTCTTTTCAGGAGCTCCACCTGGAACACCAGTTCTTCTACAAGACTCACACAGAAGCAGCAGCTGGTATAGCAGAAATATTGCCTTTTCCACATACATTTTTCTGATCCTGCACTTACAGCAACTTTTACAAGCAACAAAGCCTGGAGAGATGAATTCACTTTATTTTAATGAGAGAAATACATCCAATTCAGTTAAAGAACATAATATGTATTGCTACAATAAACTGCCCTAAAGCTTTAAGTCATCTCCAGCACTAACTCGAAAAGAATTTCATATATCTGTCTATAAAATATTCCAGAAGAACTGAACAGATGCCCAAGAGTCTTGCCCCCGAAATCTGGTCACAATGTAAACAAGAGTAAAACAGTAATTCCCATACCTGTGGACCTTCCCTCCGTAGAATGGCTTGGTGTGGAACGTGACCGTGGCGGAATAGCCCGTTCTGGCACAATTGATGTTGACTTTCCCTCCAAGCTCCACCCATGGGATGGTAAGGATTGAGCGAGCATAGGCACTGGGCAGGGTGAAAACATACTCTTCCTCGTGTTCCAGCAAGTGAAGAACACCTGTGCAGGAAGATGTGAAAGTAAGGTGATAAAAGGTTCACTGATAAGACCTGACCATCACTGACCAACTAACACCATCAAAATCCATCCACAGAGGGCACAACATGCAGCTCTCCTTGAAGGAGTGCACTATCTGCTGAGAAAGAAACTCTGCTCTCTGGAACAAGTTTCTTCCAACAAACATTTTCAAATGCACCCGATTTGACTGTGTACCCTGGGGTTCTGCATCATACCAAACAACTCATCAGAAAATCTGACTGGATTCCTTACTTCATATTACTGTTAAGAGCTGGAAAAACATAAAATGTTCATGCAAAAAGCCATACTGAAAATTCAGATGCTCTCTCAGTGTTGTATCTTAATCTCTCTCCAGAAAAAATCATGGACATGGCCAAAGGACTCTTCACTTCTCTGTTCAGTTAGAAAAGGCCACATCCTCCACTAATTTACTACTGATGCATTTGTTGGTGGAAGAGAACAGCTCTAAGTCTCCATGGGTACAGCTAGGAAACACAGCATCTAGAAATTCTCCAGTAAGTTTGTTCCTTAATTTCCAAATGCCTGGTTTCTCACACAGGCTTTGACAAAATCTTGCATAACCAAAGGGTCCAGCAGGGCCACTGCTCTACTACCACCAAGATCAATGTCTCTACCAGGCAGAGAAAATTACTGGTAATTCCATCTCATTCCGTAAAGGTTCCTCCCCCCTCAGCACTATGAGGCTGTAACTAAAAGCAACATGCAACAGCAGTAGTTTTTCAACATTACTTGAAAGTTGCACAAAGGAAGTTGCTTTCCTGATCAGACCTTAGCAGCTTCCCCTGTGGTACCTACCCCCACAATAACTGTAGTTTAGACTGCAGGATAACAGGACATAAGACCAGGTAAAGAGTACCATAAACCCTGAACGCAGAATTAGATCATACCAAATGTCTGCGGTGTAATTTTTATTAGAGTCATATAGCCTTTTGTGTCCTATTTACTAACTGCCTAAAGGCAAAAATGACAGCTTTAAAAATATTTTTTTCACAACAGGGACTGAAAATAACCCAACACAGGAAGCACTCAGAACCCAGAAATATCTGAAAAAAAAAAGAGCAGCAAAGTTATTTTGACATTGTAATAGTATCTGTTTAGAAACAAGATGAGCTTGAGCCCATTTGCCTTCACCCTGGGGCAGACAGGGGAAGAATACACTGTTAGTGGTATTGATTAATCTATTTGTTTTAGGTAATAATGACACTACTTTTTCAAAGTGATCTCATATTTAATGATTAAAAAGCATTAAATAGGAACACAACACCACTGCTGCCAACATGAAAATATTCCTTTAACACTGTATGAAAACACAAACCTAAAAGCACACTCAAAATTTAAAAGCACAGAGCTCTAACAGAACCATGATCTTGAATACTGGCTCCAGCTAACAAAGCTAAATGCAGACACAGGAAGCTCTGCAATTTGTCACTTCTGTCTTCTGAAACTATTTCACAGGAAAACATTTGCAAACCAGAATAGCTTCACGCAGTTGTTCTCAGAACTTCTGCAACCTCAGCCTGCCAGCAGCAGCACAGCCAGCGACTCCACTCCAGCAAGTCTGACACAAGGAGCTGGGAGTGCGAAAGCACACAGAAAAGCCATGTCTTTAAAAGGACCTCTAATCATTTCATCTTGGCAAGTTACAAGTTCCTCGTGTCACGTGTTGAACCCTCACCAGCAGGGAAAGGCCAGGAGGACATAGCTGGAACACACACACACACACACACATTTTGCCTCCAGCTGCCTCAGCTCCACACCTACAGAGAAATCCAACCTAGTACAGGAAGGCTGAACTACCCAACTCATCCCGGACACACAGCCAGGAAGAGCTTTTACTCAAAAAAACTCATCTGGTTATCAAACTCATTAAATGGATGCTAGAATAGCATTAAGTTAATAAAGAACAATCACAGAATCATAGAATGACCTGGGTTGGAAAGGACCTAAAAGATCATCGAGTTCCAACACCCCTGCCATGAGCAGGGACACCTCCCACTACACCAAGTTGCTCAGAGCTCTGCCCAGCCTGGTCTTGAAAACTTCCAGGGATGGGGCTTCGACAACTTCTCTGGGCAACATGTTCCACAGTAAAGAATTTTTTCCTAATCTAAACCTACTGTCTTTCATTTTAAAGCCATTTCTCCCTGTCCTCCCTGTTCTCATTATCCTGTCACTACATGCCCTTGTAAAAAGTCTCTCTCCAGCTGCCATCCTTCTCTGACCGTCACTGTATATCCCCATGTGAGAGGAAACTGGTATGATAAACACAATTTCCTTTTGGGTGAGTATAGGTTTGCTTTTGTGCCCCCGATGGAATCAATAGCTTATTTCTCCCTACTCGAGTGGGAGGGACTCAGAGTTGCAACGCTGCCAAGCACATTTAAAGTGGAGGAGCAAACAGCAGCAGTGACCTTCAATGTAAATATTTAACCACCACAGCTGGTTAGATATTAAAAACTGAACCCAGCTCTCTTGGCAGTATTTTTAGCACCCAATAGCATATTTTCTGAATTCCTTAAACACCTGAATAAATACGTTTTTTAATGAAGTGCTATCTCACTTGAAATATGACTCCAGCTCATAAATTATAGTCTAAAAGAGATTAAAGGGCAGATCTGAAATACCCACAACTTGATAATACTTTTAGTATTAACCTGACTGTTTTGCATTCCATAATTTGCAGAGTCCACATGCAAACATTTAAGTCTTCGTTTAAGCAAAGAACCACAAACACTGTGGCTGCACCACAACATCTGAACAGAGACCTGTGCTCCCTTAGGGGAGAGGAAGCCAAAATTCACACTGAGATTCAACATTTGTAACTGGTCCCACAATTTGCATTAAAGCCCTTCCCTGCTGAGTGTCAATCTTGAGAAATTAAAAGCCAATAAACTGAAAGCTAACAGTTACTTTAAAATGTGTGATTTTAACATCTGCTTATAAGTATCATTACATTGCAAGTGATCTTTAAAAACAACTGCTGGAAAATACATAGGTTATTTTTCTTCCCTTGCTTCCCTGCTGTAAGGGATGATTCAAGTTTAGTTTGAAAATGGTAAATATACATGAAACGTTGTAGAATATTCTCCCCTTTTTAGTTTTTTTTCCTCTCACATCAAAGAATTCTTTCAAAAACTCCCAATTCCTTATAAAAAAATCCGTATTTATAGGCAACAATTATACATGAAAGAATGCACCAGACCAATACTCTGGGAGGAACAGTGGATTTAGTAATCTAGTTTATTAGAAAAACTGCTACAGAGAAGGATGAATTTTTTATAAACCATTGCAGAACACTGAATACCCTCCTTGAAAAGTTCTCAACACCATTTACTCCTCTTTTGACTACAGCAATGAATTCAGAGTCACACCCCTATCCATGACTCCTCAGCCTGCATTAAAGGAAGTGATGCTCCTAGCATACCATTTTCCCAGTTTGACTCTTACATGCCCCTCTCTAATGCTGCAGCTTTGTCAATTGATTTCCCAGTAACACATATTGACAAAAAACCCCAGAGGAGGCTCTGGATCAATAAGTTGCAGGAGAGACATGTGGGATTTAATGCTTCCCACTGCCTGCATGGAGATCAATCTGAACAACAAATGGCACGTGGGACACAAGGGGCCTAGGGCAGTCTCCTTGTATAAGAGGCTCTTCAGCCTGTCTGTGTTACTCATAACACACAAAGAGGAGTAAGTTAGGCATGGGATGAGCTTCACACAGGTGTTGTGCATCACCAACTGCCCAGGTCCCCACAGGGAAACAGGAGATGCCAGAACTGGGCTCTTCTTGTCTCAAACCTTTCAGGCAGCTGTGTTGCACTGTTCATTTTTCAAAGACTGGAGTCATTTGCTAAATTAAGTAATGAGTGCCATGTTATATGAAAACTGTTGTAAAAACACTGAGCTAAAAAATACTAACACAAAAATGAGTACTTAGGGAAATATTTAGGTGGCTCTAATAGCACTTAGCAATCAATCCTTGGGACTGGTAAATTAAAAAGTCACTAATTTCATAGGACTAGGAATTATAGACCTGTATGTCTATTAATACATACACATACACGTATTTGAACAGAAGGAAAATAAAAACAAAAAGGACAGGGAAAAAAACATTCACTGCTTTCTTTTAAATTTAGCCTGGAAAGAGCACCAAACCTTTTCCCCAGCTATCAAATCTTTTCAAGGTTGATTTTCAATTTAGAAAACAATTTTTGGAAGCCAATACCTCACTACCTTTTAAAACATTTAAAGTAGCAGAAGTGAAAGCACCAGACATAACTAGCCACTTGGCAATACAGTGCAATCCACTTAAATGTAATTTATGGTCTCTGCAAAATTAACCCATAAATCAAGGATGACACTTTTTGTTGGATTTTGCTGCTTTGGACCAAAATCCAAGAGCAGATAAGGAACAGGCACAGCCAACACTGACGTGTGCTCACCACAGCATCCTTACCCTACATTCAGTATCTGTTTGAAGATTCTATGGACCATGTAAAAAACCTTAAATATTTACATGGACTTTCCCATCCTTTGCTAATTTAAATCTTAATGTGCTCCTATTCATTACAGCCTCTTCTCCCCCCTTACTCTTTCATTACTACATGATTAACATTAACCAGAATTAGGGACTGCACATGCAGCATGAATTATTTTATGCTAAATACTGTCTTTTCTATTCAGGATGGCTTTCTCATCAGGAAACTCAGTGCTAACTACTGTGAAGAATAGGGGTTTTGTTATATGGCAAAGAAAAAGTTGCAACATTTCATTAGCAAGCCAGATTTAGACCACTCATAACCAGAGATGAAGACAGGCTAGTATATAAATCAGCTCCTCACATGGATTTCCAGCAGTGCTCTCCCATTTGTTTTGCATCTCTGCAACTGATACTTAACTTTGAATCAACAACCAAAAACTACAGACAGAAAAAAAATCTCACTTTGACGTGCGACATACACAAAAAATCACGCCACTGAGGTACTGAGCTGTATGCTTTGTATGGCAAGACCACAGCATCCTTAAATTCCCTAATTCTTTAAATTCCTTTATAAGCCTTTATACTTCCACGACATTCTATATCAGCTTCTAAAAGCATAAAAAGCAACGTGCTCTATGCATTTAAGGACATTCTATAAAAATATGATTCAAAGCCCCCACAGACACATTACCATTACCATAGTCCTTACACTCTATAGGTCCACTACTTTATTTCTGTAAATAGCCAACTGCAGTAGAAAAAGCTTCACTGAACTGTCAGAAGGACATACATAAAATTGTTCAGTAGAGAGCAAAGTTTCAAAACACACCACAGTTGTTTGTATTCAACATAAGGCTACAATGAAATTTCTGGTCATCATCACAGAATCATCATAAAACGCCCTGTGTTGGAAGGGACCTTAAAGACCATCTTGTTCCCAATCCTCTGCTGTGGACAGGGACACCTTCCACTAGGTTGCTCAGAGCCCCATAGAACCTGGCCTTGAACACTTCAGGGATGGGACATCCACAACTTCTCTGAGCAACCTGGTCAAACAGAACTGTTCTGATATATGTCTGACTAGAACAAGATGATCACTCACTACCACTAAATTAGCCAAAACATTAATTGCAATCCTCCTATACTCTGTTTGGAACTATTTTTCTTCCCTCTCATATATCGATTAGTATAGGTTTAATCTGTAGTATAATGAAACTAATACTGAACCAACACCAAAATTATTTAACCCAAGTCTCAAAATGGATACAGGTATAATAGAGGTATCAAAGAAACTATCTTTCAAGTAACATAATGGTGCATCTAAAATCCTTACTGATCTTACAAAAAGCCAAAGGTAGTCACATGTACATAATTTAAATCCAGCAACAGGCAAAACAGGGCTGAATGCTCATAATGAGGGGAAATAAAAAAAAGAAGGGGACAAGGCAAAACCCTAACAACAGCACATGATTAGTTTAGTCATTAACTGCGATATATAATGCTCAGTACCAAAAATCCCACTACAGTCAAAACAGAGATTTTGATGATTTATGACATTACTTTGTCTCTCATCAAAAGCAGGATCATCGATACTTACTCCCAAGAAACTCACTTAATCTGTTTTTAACAGTTTTAAATAAGATTCTACAACCTTACTAGCCAACCTTGGTGTGTGAAAGTTTCTCCAGAAAGCTAACTTCAGCTTCTACCTCCCTTAAGTAGCTTTATATGCCTTCTGACTAACAGCACCTTTCCACAGTCTCACTCGCTAACTTTGCTAGACTAATGCACCCCATATGAATTTTTGCAAACCTAAAATGTACCTTAACACAAGGAAAAAATCTCCAAGTTATATTTCGCATTTAAAAATTGTTCGGCCCTCCATTACTAGGCATGTAAATACAGCCTTAGGTTTTCCGCATTTTTAGTCCAGTAGCTCCTTTTTTTCAGTTAAGCAATCTATTCCCTGGTATTCACGCTGACCTCAATCTACTACAGAACTTATACTTATGCAGCACATAAGAAAGAAGCATCTGCAGTAGATTCTATTTTTTGCACAGCTTGACAAATCTACACACCAACGTAATCAGGAAGACTTCCCTGGGACTAAAATAAACAAAAAAATTAAAGAAAGTGCAGTTTCAAGTGAAGGAACTGCACTGCAAAAAGAGCATTTTAAATCAGTGCTGTCAGGTGTAGGCTGGCTGTTTTCAGATGATAGCAAAGCCTCAGTGATACAACTTCTTGCTGCCCACTGCCAGTCCTCAACATGCAACAGAAATGCTTGGGCTGCACTAAGAGCATCTCCATCACTTCCCAGAAATGCTGTCACTGTAAAGGACCCTGCTTTTGCACAGCTTACATGAACAAAAAGATGAACAGGAACTATAAATTGGTGAACCCAGACTTCCTCCCAGAATGCCCATCATAAAGGCAGCAAACCTTGCAATAAAAGAGTTTGCTATTGCAGATGTTCCCCAAAGACTGCCTCCACTCCTGGGGTACCTCCAGGATCACAAAAAAAAGAAAGGGTATAGGGAAGAACTTATTCTCACAAGCACACATTAAACAATCCTTGGGGTGAGTAAGCGGTTAATTCTTAGACCCTTTCTCTCTCAAAACTGGGACACATCAAGACTTTGAAGTCTTAAATAATCCCCACAGTAGACACTCCCAATCCCAGGGAACTGTGTGTGCTAGCAGCAAGAGAAAGACATTTCCCTACTCCTACATAATCATAAGTGACTTTCTGTTTCATTTCATTTCCATTAAATAGCTCCCTCACTAAGCAAAAGAGTACTCGAAACGAACGTGTACCAGAAAGACACAGCAAGTTAAGTCAATGACTTAGGCTGGCAGTAGTACAGACAGAAAGACACATTTCCCTTCTGACACTCCATTCCCAAGTTTCTTAACTTCATATTCAAAGCAAAATACCTAAGTCATAGGAAGGAAACAGCTGTGCTAACACAGACTTTATTACAAGGATATCAAAACCAGTAGCAAGGAGGTTTCACATCTCTTCTACTGAAAAGGGAATCTACTGCCATCAGGGAAGAAGCTACTGTAGTCCTTTCTGCTGGTCTTTAGTTCTAGCTAGTGGAAATAGAAGAATACAATTGTATTTTTTCACCATAATTGTTTTGCTGCTATTAATAAGCAAAACCAAATCACTGCGTTTCCCACTCTATTTTTTTACACCATAGTCTTTAACACCATAGTATTTAACATAATGGTGACAAAAAGGAGCATTTACTGTAGGTTATCCTCACAATTCTGAGACTACAGTCTAAAATCTATTTAAGGCAAAACACTACAAAAACGTACATAGGATCTTACACTTAAACGGCCAAAGGGACTGAATTGCTTAGAAACACCGTCAGTGATGACAGTGGTACAGATGTGTTTATCAGTTCAGATCATTCAGAAAGGATTTGTTATGATTCCCTGTAGTTCTGAAACCGAGTTGCTATCACAACGCAGACTGCATATATACGATATAGAAAATTGCGATTTATACTTCTACTACATGACTTTCTAGAAAGCTTGTGAAAACACACTAACTTTGCAAACACTATAGAAATCCTGATTCTTTGCAGAAACTATGAATAAAGAATGGTAGGGTTATGTAAAAACATGGGTTTCCCCACTGCTTAGTTCCAGTTGTGAACACCAAAACCCGTATTATTTAGAAGTGAGCAAGACAAAAATATTCTTACAGAATATGCTGTCATTTGTTACGACACCTTAATTGTATCTGAAGTCTGGCCATATATATTAACAGATTCTCATCAATATAAGTACACATTTACATACATAATGTGCATTTCACATTCTGTCTGGACAGCAAAAGGTTATATGAACCCTACCATGTTAATTCCAAACTTCATGAAAACAAACTGTCATAAGGTTCAAATGAAAGGTCAGAGGGAGAGGAAGCAGGAAAACATTTGGATTTCTGTTGACACTCAGAAATATTAGCTCAAAAAAAAAAACAGAATAAAGGCACATTTCTTACCTTCACCTACCATAGAAACACCTATTGACATGCCCATGAACTTGCTTTTGGTCCATACATGAGCGTTCACACACATTTTCTTCTCTTTGCACTCACAGTAAAAGCAAGATACTGGCGGATGATGAGACACTTGTTCAGCCACAAATCTCAGCTTGTAGCACGTGGACTGGTCCTGACCAAGCCCTTTGGCTGAGCCCTTAGAAATCGTGGAGGCACCATTAGTTCTGAATGCTTTCACTTTATCTTTAGGTACATCCCACGAACAATGAAACGTTTCACCAATTACAGGGTTATAGGGCTTCTTGGCAACTGCTCCCTTTCGGCCTTCGTGAAAAGCTGTTAGATAATACTCCACAAAGCAGATAATTCTTTCCTCAGGAGTGGCTCCAGCTGCAATTGACAAAAACAGGTCTGGATGGGCCATGAAATTTGCATACATCTCCAGCAGGGATCTTTTCTCCAAAATAAATGTTGGAAGCACTACCTGTATGCAAAGCAGACAAAGGCAGGTATGATTTCCCTGTGATCACATTACCGGGAGGAAAAGGGGGGAGAACAGTTAGGATAGCTGTAATTCTGACCCTGCCAAATTTTGGATTTCCTCCCATGCCACAACAATTCAGATTTTCTTTCCAGTGTAAATAATGAGCAAAGGGAAAAGCAGTGGCCTTGATACCCATGCAGGCTGCTGCTTATTTCATTATGACTTTCAAGAGCAGCTCACACAACAGGGATGGGCTGTTCCACTCACATGGAAATCTGCCTTTTCCTCTCCTCTCAGTTAACAAACCAGCCATTGTTTTTCTTGTTTACCTGACACAAAAACATACTTTGATGTAAACTAATTTACATCAAACATCAACAAACCAAACTAATCACAGCCCTCCAAAACGGGAGGGGCACACCCTCCCAGAACACCAGGAGATGAGTATTTTACATGAGTGTACACATCACCAACCTCTAAGTGGTGGTGAGTATAACGGGTACCTCTATCTCTTCCATCAAACATCTGTGCTCCATATTTTCTCTTATGCCCCTGACTATCCATTATACACGGATTAGGTCTCTTCCAGCCTCTAACAAACCAACCAAAGGAGATCCAACCACAACCAAATAATAACCAAATCTCACGTCTATTTCCAAGTATAAAACCATTCCAAGGACCTTTCCCAAGAGGCTATAGGCAAGAAATCATTCCCCATTTGCCCTACAGTGTCACTGCATGTCATGTGCCTCCACAACTCCCAAGTCAAATCCCTTGCCATTCCTAAGATCTCCTGTCTCCCCCAAGCCCATGGCACATCCCCTCAGTACCATGTTACTGTGGCAGGCCCCTGCATGGCTTTGCTTTATTTCAGACATGTTGAAACAAAAACTGCACAAACCATTACATTCATATCCTGGGACCTGAGAGGCTCCCATGGGCCCAGAAAAACACCTGGGACAGAGCACTAGGCAGTCTGCCCTGGAGGGAGCCAGTCCCAAGTGATCTGGATGCAGTCTCGAGTGCCTTTAGCAACGCAGATGTTGCCAAAGTCACTAACTTTACAATAACACTTCGTTAGAAGTTTCCAGTGAAACATCCTGGAGGGCACTGCAAGACAAACAAGGGCTACGGGACATAATTTCTCTACCTTCTTTCTCCCCCATGCTCCACCCTGTTGTGCAGGACTGTCCCAGGGGATCTCAAAGGTTGCTCTCAAATGCCCAAAAGGAACTTCTGGCACACACAAATTTATCTTCTAATGTGAATCCAAGTGGCTCAATGATGCCAGATGCTAACTAACAGCTGTCCTCTATTACAGCAATTTTTTTGCTTTTCTCTTTAATTCTTCATTGCATTTACTTTTTCCCTTTCCCAAAAGCAGGGGTTATTTAGAGCAGGCAGGGAGCCACTGTTGGTCACAAACACATTTGCTTTCCCCCTGCTGCCCCAGCTTGCTATTCTGTGACCAAAGCACAGATCAGCCCTTTTGGGTCCCATGATGATGAAATAGAAGCTGTCAAACTTTTATTAACCATTCAGTCCTTCTCAAAGACAACTTATAAACATGAACAAAAATTCCAGTCACAGCAGCTCAAACAGAGACTTTACAGCTACACAGCAAGTCACAGTACTTTCACTGCAAAAAGAGAGAGAACTGCTGTGTTTGGTAACTTACCTGCTTGTTTGCCATCTCCTTCTGTAATTTATATTTCCACACATACAGTCCTTTATAGGCTAATAATTTTTACAAGTTGAGATATAAATCAAGCAAAGTTTCATCTGTAATACTCCTCTGACTCTACTCTCTAAGCCTTGAGGACTCCACATGGTTTCTGCTACCAACCGAGTGAGACCCCAAATGATGGAGGACCTTAATTTTAGACTATGTGTCGCAGAGTTTTGAGTGCTAAAGATAGCCTACAGTCTTCATGGTGGTGTGACAGAGACAGGCTGAGGAGATCAATTTTCAAAAATGAAGTCCAAAACTTTGGAAGGCAAAGTGGAAAGCCAGTAGATTTTCATATTTTTAGCTCTTTAAATGGCTCCATCTTACTTGCAGCATTTTCATTCTGACCAAATACTCATTATTCAATATAATCTTTTAAAAAATGCAACTCAGCAGTTGAGATCCTCAATTCAGAATCTCATTTTAATATAAACTGTACACTAAAAGATCAGGTTATCAGAGGGGAAAGTGACAGTAAAACGTAATAAAAAATCTCCCATAACTTCTGTCTAGGAATATCAGCAGTGCCTATCATGACTTCACTGCAGAGACTTGAAAGGGTAAACTTATTTGAATAAACAGCACTCTGCGTCTCATTACGTCCAAGTGCCTCTCTCTACAGACAGTAACCTTTATTAGCACAAACAGAGAAGAAAACTGCAGACCATACTTAAGATGATGCAAATTTTACGGTACAACATTAAGATTGACGTGGTTTCATCCCATTGACTTAGTCATAGAGTCTTAGTATCTTCTCCCTTAAGTCTCCCTTATCTCCTAAAGATGTGCGCTTTGCTTAACACAGCTACACAAACACTGCCACTAAATGAGATGTGATGAATCACTGGACTTTTAGTATTGAGTTTCAAGAATCAATTTTAAATCTGAGTAAGGCCTGAACTCCAGTTCAACTGATCTTGCTTTAAAAGCCCAGCTAAGCTGGAAACTATATCCTTAATCGTAGCACAAAAGGATCCACTGAATAACTGAATTGTTTCCACACAAGAAGGCAGAACTATGAAATAAAAATACTTCTGTTTTAAAGCTTACACAACTGCAGTATTACAAAATATGCCTACAAAACATTGCTTTTTACTAAATAATCTCATAGCCTCAAAGTTTCAATATGCAATGCCACCACACACTAGTATAGCAAAAAAAATAAATAAAATCACACCAATCACTTTTTTCTTTATTTGACTTATCTTGATTTCTGCAGAAATAAGAAAAATAGAAATAAACAAATTTGGAAGTGTACAGCATTCTTCTTGCCAGCACTGGTCTGTCATGCACTTGTGTTAGCACTCTAGCTTTGAAAGGAATGAGGTTTTCAACTCTTCCACAGCCAGACAGAATGAAGCGTCCAGAAAAATACACTTAGGACCCATATTCTTTATACTGGCTTTGGACATTACTTCGATTTTTTTTTTTTTTTTTTAATTGCATAACAAGTCAAAACTGACTTTTTCCTCTGAGAAAATACCAGCATGACAATCAATTGGACAAAAGAAACTCTCTAGAATAAATACCAGGTTGCTGAAGTCTGAAGCAAAAGAATCTCCTGACTGCATTCTAAAATGTTAGAATAATCCATTCCTAGTCTTTCTCAGGCTTCAGATGAAAAGAAAGCCCTTTAAGAGGTATTCTTCCATTTTCATTGAGGTTAAAATGACAATACCAGTTCAAAACTTGATTTATAACCACCTAGGTTTGAATTCATTTAATTAGATCTGAATGTAACTGAGAAAAATTAGCACAACTTCTTACAAACAGAGATATTTATCCCCACTACTATTTACTGTGAGGCAAAACATGGGTGTCACAGCAACATTCCCTACTCTTTTCAGAAATCCAGCCAAGGTACCTGATGCTGAGATATCCTTCTCTTAGAGGTGTAAAAGCTTTCTTTTCACTGTCATCTGTGCCACTGTGGGAATAAAACAAGCTATTTTCATGCCACTTATATTTTAAAATTACAAGGTAAAAGTATTTGGCAAGGAAAGGAAAAACTTATGACATTGTGAACATACCACGATGTTAATTTAGTACAGGCTGACATTCTGCAGAATTACAGGCAGCCCTTTTACAAAGAATGGCAAGCCTTTATTTTTAGCACATATTAACTGCATAGGGAAGGTGAGGGAATGCAGGGGAGTGATCACCCATCTGTCCAAACTGTTTACCATTAACTGCAATCCATTAGATGCCATTTGCCAACAAGGCTATCAGTGGGTTTTGGCACTATTTTTCATTTTTTTTAAAATCAAAAGAACAAACAATTTAGAAACTTGGTTTTTTCCCCAGCAATTCCAGTTTTAAATGAGGTTTGAAGTCCTAGCCCAGTCCAAAGTATCAGTTTTGTACCACATTCCATTGCTGTGAACTGCTCCCACCCAACTCTCTCCAGCAGCTGTTGAGGTCCATTTGGCTACCCAGAGAGTTTAGCCTGTTCTAGCAAATCCCCACTCAGATTTGATACTTCACTGCAGATGTTCTCCTTCACAGTATTTTTCACTCTTTAACTCCTCACTAAAAGACACAGCAGCATGACACATTCCAGAAGTGAAGCACCTCCACAACATTAAATGTGGCTGTCTTCACTGTAGGAAACTGCTGCCAGCACAGGCAAGGCCATGGCTAACACAAGCCATCAGCCCGTTGGAAAAGATGATGTTTCTTCTGATATGGAACGTGAACATAATGATCATGCATCCAAAACTCAAAGCCACCAAGGGCTCAGAAAAAGCTGTTTTTTCATGTGAGTATCATGCAGGAAACCACAGCTCACAGAATGAACCAAAGACACAGTCCTAGGGAAGAAGGCACAGGAAAATGGAAACATGTAAAAAAATATCCTCTGATATTAGCAACTACTGTGCCACAACCACTTCCAGCAGAAGGTGATCAGCATCAAGATGCTCTGAAATCTGACTTTCAGAGGAATACCAAAAAATGGGAAGAAATGCAGCCAACAAACCCAGCTTTACTGTCACATGTCAGCGGCCCTAAGGGCCTCATGTTAGTAAGCAAAGTTGATAAAAAAAGCAGCCAGCTGTCCTGTATTTTTTTTTTTAAATCCTCAAAATGGGCAGAAAAGTGATGTGCACATGTGGCATGTCTCATTAATACTTATCATATGTGTATTCGTGCATCACACAGACTACAGACAGATCTAACTCTGCCATATGCCTGTTTCTCTTTTCATTTCAACATTTATCATTATCTTTAAAAACTGTGCTCTAAGAACACTATGTAAGAAATAGGTTATCATATACGTATTTACCTTCGTATTTTTCTTGTAAGTGTTTACACTTCTCTTATTTACAGGAACTTCTCTTATTTGTGTTAACTGTGTGTCTTTGGGTTTTGCCTACTCTGCTGTGACAAAAAGATGACAGTAGAAATCAGGAAAGAAAAATCTTGTTCATTGCCAAAGACAAAATGTTTTGAAGACACAATAACCATGGATAAAAAATCTTAGTCTAGTTTGAACATTATAGATTCAGACAGCTTTAGAAAACCAACATAGAAAAGAGTTAAGAAAAAGCGAGAAAGTAAGAAAAACAAAACAAAAAATGAACTGTGTTTAACTCCAGACATACTAAAAAGTGACAGGTATAAATTATTCAAAATTAAATGGTGAAACTTTTGTTCTATTTAGAATAAAACATTAATTTCTGTGCAGCTACTCAACAACAGAACACAGGATTGCTCAGGCTTCAAAATGTAAGTATTTAAAAACACTGACAATTGTTCCAGAGGAAGCAGAAAAACTATATGGAGAAAACCTTATTTTGTAAGAAAGTTATAGTTTTTGATTAATATGTAAGACCAAAAGAGAAGTAGATGAACTCTTCAAAATATCAAAATGCCCATGTGAACAACTTCCTGCAAAGCCACTTCATGTGCCAGAGAAATTCTCTGGTCCTTCCAAACTTTGTATTAGCTGTGGAGTGTGTCAGAATGAGCTCTTATTTGTGAAAAGTGCTATTATTTGTGAAATAGGAGTTTTATCTGGGGGATTTTTAAGTAGAAAACCCTTTTGGAAGGAAAGGATATTCCATATATTTACAAAAATCTGCTTGATTATTTATTAAGCCCCACTAGAAGGTTTCACTGGAATGCAGGACTATTCAAAAAGAAGCATTCCTTGCTTCCTTAACATCTATCTCGTTTCCAAAACTCTAAGCACTTAAGGGAAACCTTCTCAGACACTGTAATTTCTCTGCTCATATCAGTATGGATAAGCTCATGACAATACTGGTTCTAGGACCAGAAGAAAGTACAGAAGGTTAAACTTGTGAGCTGCTCAACACAGAAAAGAACTGATACACTGAAGAATATAATTTCTTTACCATCGTGGGTTTTTTTGAAGTTGACATGCAATTAAATGGAATCCACAAAGTAATCCACAAAAGTAATGTGAGCATTTATATTCTTCATCCATACAATTGCCATTATTGTTTGTCAAACCCTCAGTGCATTCTGACATACTTGCGGGGTTACATACACAACACATGTTACTTTGAAAGACTTGCAAAAAAATAAGCAAGAGTTTTGGAGTATTTTTTCTTCTTCTGTTTTCTTTCCCTCCATCTCTAAAATATCTGATATGGTCACTGCATGTGAAAGCCTGCCTAGCAAGAGACAGCACTCCATAGCTCTCTGGGATCACACTTTTATAAAGAGCAAAACTTCCCCGTCCACAGGGGCAAAACACAGTCACAAGAACCGGACATGCACACAAACAGACAGAAGGATGAGAAGAAGAAACAATAATGAACAAATATAGAAGAGATACAGTGTTCATACCCTGGTAAGGTCCATGCCAAGTTTAAGCTGAGAGATAAGATGGAGAATTACACTCCGTTGATCATCCATGACTCCTAAATCTTCCTCTTCATTATCTTCAGTATCTGTCATTTCATCTTCAACTAGGATCAACTCAGAAGCTGAATGCTGAAATGAAAAGAAACGTCACCATCTGGACAAAAAGATACAGAATGGGTATTTTTCCTCCACTATATATGTTTAAAAATGGAGCTGTCTCAATGGAACTGAAGACAGCCTCTGTTAAAACCAAGAAAAAATACAAATTCAAAATAAATAAAAAATCCAGTGATGGGTTCATAAAACATTTTGATCCTTTCCTCAGAATGAGAGTACTAAGTACCAGATGCTAATTTACACACTCCCTTCTCATATTTATACTGCAGTGATGCCAGATAAAGCTCATAGCATATTTAAGTAACAAGTTGTCTTTCCATTAAATAGAAGTATACAGTTGAAAATGAGTCAAGTTTGTTTCATAAATCTCTGCAGCAAATATTCATGCTTACATAAATGTCGTATGACCTGATTTCACACTTTTTTTCCCTTTCTCTATCCAATTTCAAAGTTAGATATTTAAGAAAGTCAAGATATTAACTAAAGAAGATAAAAAGACAACTATAAAGAACACACCTTTTCAAAAAAACCAAAGACACTAGATTTTGGGAGGTAGAGAAAGTCTTTATGACTACTGCAACACTTCACTACTTCACAGAGAATGCCAGTGCTGCTGAGTTTCCAAAAATACAAGCTGAAGATCAATAGAGAGGCATCATGCCAGTCCCTTCAAGAGAACTTTACAGCAAAAGGGATAATGACTTGTGATATTTTATTTTTCCTCAGGGTTTACAATGTATTACAATAATCCAAACAGGTGGTAGTTACTTTGTTCAATCCATTGAAACCACTCTGCAAAGCCTTCCAAATATGTATTCAAGTAAGTTTTTTGTACTTCAAGGGGAAAAAAAAAATTGGGTTATGTAGAGGAAAAACTACAGCCCAGCATGTCATTATTACCCAAAGATTCCATGCTGTAAATGAGACAACAGTCCCTGCAAAAGCTAGCATTCTTTCATGCTAAATTGCATTTCTGCAGAAACAGCTAGTTCATTACGTAAAACAAGAAATTTTCAACTCACTGTGGAAGCCTACGCAACTGAAAACTTTCACTAAAACCAGCTGATATCTAGAATTAGGTTTCAAAGGAATATTTCTGAATGATCACATTAGAGACCCCTCCGGTGAACTGCAGCTTGTGTAAGGGGAGTTTCTTTTAAATTTAGTTACTATGGAGGTTTCCAAGATTTGAATAAAGTACTTTCTTTTTATTTTTTTAAATTACATAAATGTTTAGGTAGCTATTCCTAAAAGAACAGCTATTTGGTGAAACCCAAGGACATCTGCAAGACACTTTACAGTTGCTTTATTTAGAAAGTAGAGTATGTAGGTTACATAAAACAGAATTTGGTGAGCTGTAACCTCAACAGCTTGGAGATTTTCAAAAGGACAAAACCACACTTTCTTCTGCCCACTCCCTCAGAAAATAAAAAGAGAGAATTATAAGCTCTTTTCTCCCAAAATGCACAGCATTATTATCCAACTGACGCCTCACTGACAAGTTCAATTAACATAAAACCTGACAACCTCATACAAAATTATCAGTAGGGGAGGCACAAGGCACCAAAGCCTAGCTCAGTCATACAGGCTACAATTCATTTGGAGGGAGCATGGAAAAAGCAGTATCAGAACTTACAGTAGATGCTTCCACAGGAGGCTTCCCTTTGATCCAGCTTGACCTCATTGAGAGCACTGAGCTACCGAATAGGCTCTGCTGCTTCTATTACTGCCATGAACTGAGCTTGCGGCAAACAAGCTCCAGCAGGAATTAACAGCGCTATGAAAAAAGCAAGGGAACCTCCCCTCCTCACTCCCACCCCCTCTCTTTTCTTTTTTTTCCTCTTTTTTTTTTTTTTAATCTGAGGGTTTGGAGAGTGTGGACCGGATGGCAATCTGCTCCTTGTATTTCCAGTCACATGGCATTGAGATCAGTGAGCTTAACTTCACGCAGCTCCAACTGGGAAATGGTGCTGCTGTCACCAGAGGATATCCTGATCGGCGCTTCTCCAGGAGGGAGGGGAAGGGGCACAAATGTGTGAGTGTGCACAAGCATGAGACAGAAAGAAAACATGCCAGCAGGTAACATCCTTCTATGTGAACATGTAACAGCTGCATAGCCTTAAGTTGTTAACAGCATCAGAAAACAAATTACCCATTACCGGTCTGCAGACTAAATAATACATTAAGAATTTTCTTTTTCTCCCAAAGATTGTACGTTCACCCAGGGCCAGAAAATCCTTCTTCCTTTCTTGATGAAATATGTATTAGGTTTTCCTTGCCCTTTAACTGTTAACAAAACAGCAACCAACTCAGAACATTCTGTGAAATTACCTCTCGCTGCTATCCTACAAAATATCCACGGTCAGAGCAAGCCACCCTATGGACACTTTGGGTGCTCAGGAAAGTAACATTTGTATTTTTGTAAATGAAAGACTTTCTGCTCATCAGTGAAGATAAATACAATGTAACATTAGGATCAACTGTGTTTAATGAGCACACAGTAAATACTAAACTTTTAATTACCTTAACTATCTCTATTCTAAGGACTTGTACAAGGTCACAAAAAACCCCACAACTCTGCTATTACAGTGATCAACACACTAGTGACCTCCCATGAATGACAGCACTTGTCTCCATCTTTTCTCACTTTCCAAGGAAAAGAATTGAAAGAAGCAGTTTACTACAGGAACTGAAGCGCAGTCATCTTCAGCAAGCAATATCCTTTCTGTATTTCCCTCTCTTCTCATTAGCAGTTCCAGGTAACTATTAAATAGGTTTTTAGGAGCACATTAACTAACACATATTTCTTTAACACAGTTTCTTGAACAAACACGTAAGCACAACACAGGGTGACTGGACATGCAGTCACAAAATACAAAGCTAGTGTAATTTCCAAGTGTCATGAAAGTCCAACCATTCTTTAATTCTTTTTCTTTCCACGAAAACAGCATGCAGTTTAGTAATATCCAGTGCGTAAGCATTCAACAGAATGCAAAGGATTATGTGGAGTGATTATCCTTTAACGGCAGCTTTTCTGAATTATCAGACACACTTTTTTTTTTTTTACTTCCTCCTGTAAAACGTAACTGCAAAACTGACCTAGGAAAGCAGCGATCTGCTCCATTCCTGTGTGGTCAGGACATAATGTAAAAGCTACTGAGTTGTGCACTGCCCAGCCTGGGAACGAACAGCACAATTCAGCTCAGGTGCTGACCCTAAGAAATCCAGTACTGAACCAGTTACAAACAACCACAAAAAAGGGGCTTATACCAAAAATCATTTTAATCAAAATCAGTTTCCAGTACTGGGCTGAGGTACTGGCATTTTTCAGAAAAATCTGAACAGATTTCTAAAAATCCCATGAAGGGATGCACTTCAAAATTTAAATGCCAAAGACATGAATATACACACCATCAGACAGCTCTTTTAAACAGGTCATCTCATTAGAACTGGGATGGATTAATTTTGAGAGGTCATCTGCTGGGATACAAAACGGATGTTCTAGTCAGCAGTCTCCATCAGAAAACATGCTGATTCTTTTTTAAGCGATGAAACCTGTAAGGGAAAGAAATTATTTCTGAAGGAAACATTCCACATTTTATAAAAATGTCTTTAGGAAAAGACACTTTGACGAGCCTGGGATAGAATCACAGAGTTAAAAGTTACACTTCTGTGAAAAAGCAAATACGCCTCTGTCCTTCTAAAGCTTCTTCCCTAAGTTAATTTTTCAAATTAACTGCTGTGCTGGAAATTAATTGTTAGGTAATTAATACAGATATACAGCTCAAAGCTTGGTTTTCCACCGTATTTCACCATATCATGCAACAATACTGTCAAGAATGACCTGGGTCTCATCTTGGTTATTTGTTGGAGGGGAAGAAAGGAACATACAGAATTACAGTCTCATTTAGGTTGGAACAGACCTCTTAAGGTCTTCTTGTCCCATACCCTGCTTAAGAAGGCACACATAGAACCAGTTGCCCAGGACTGTGTCCAGCTAAGTTTTGATTATCGCCACAGATGGAGACCTCACAATTTCTCTGCTCAGACTGCCAAAGTCTCTCTCTCCAAAGCAGCACAACCCTCTGGCTCATCAGCCATTCCTCCCAGGTTTTTCATCACTTACAAATTTTCCAGGAGTGCACTCTGCATCATCATCCAGGTTATTAATGAAGATGTGGAACAGTACCAGCCCCAGTACTGACCTCTAGGGTACACCACTAGTGACTGGCCTCCACTTGGCCCTTGTACCACTGATCACAACCCAATGGACTGGGTTGTTCAGTTTTAAATTCATCCCACTGCCCACTTATCTAAGACATACCCTGTCAGCTTGTCTGTGAGGCTGTTAGGGAAGACAGAGTGAAAAACCTTAAAACATCAAAGCAAACAACATCCACTGCTCTCCCCATAAGCACCAAGCTAGTCACTTCATTGCAGAGAGTTATCATGTTGGTGAAACATGATTTTCCCTTTGAAAATCCCTTATGACTACTCCTAATTGCCTTCTTGTCCTTTGTATGTTTGGAGATACTTTCCAGGGTTGGTTGCTCCACCACCTTCCCAGGGACTGAGGAGAGGCTGACAAACCTGCAGCTCCCCAGATGCTACCAGAGCATCCAAAGATGTTCCTTCTTGTCCTTTTCTGAAAAAATGAATGGCATTCACTTTCCTCTAGTCTTCATTAACCTCTCCAAAACTCCATAACTGTTAAGAGACCCTGGAGCTATGTATGTGCAGCTTGACTGCTGCCTAACCTGTGCCCCCTCCACCAAGGGTCAGCCTGCCTCCAGACTTTCCCTCTGATCTCAGAGGTCTGTTACCAGTAAAGACCAAGGTAAAGAAGGCATAGCACAACTCAGCCTTTACTCTACCACGGCAGTAAGCAGAGACCATTCATATCCTGACAGGGACACAGTGAGGACCTCGTATTCCTCATGTAATTACAAAAAAAATACTCCAAGAATCTTCATTTAGGTATACAAATGTTTTTATCTACTATAAAAAGGACTGTAGTCAGGAGCAAGAGGATGAATCTTAGGAACTTAAAACGTCCAGATAAAATTATATAACTTTGTAATATTCCAAGGGTGGTATGCTTTAAGTCCTTCTACATTAAAAAAGAAATGCAAAAGATTGGAAAAAACCCCACTGTATGAAACATGTCTGCATCAAGAGAAGAGTAAGTTAGAAGCAATATTAAACAGAATTATCATTTTCAGACTAGACAAGGGTTGTCATATTTTCTGCAGTCCTCTAATTGTCATTGGTTCTACTAGTCCACATAAAAGTCAAAGGCTTCGTTTTGATTTTCAGATTCCCTTCAATAACGATATAGGTTTGCAAGCATCATTTACATTTGCATTTGTGTAACTCAGGAGCTTGCAACCAGGTTTTCTGTGGGTGTAAGATTAAATAGAACTCTGTAAGGTCAGGGAGATTTAGCACACTTACACTAATGTGAGAAATTGGCCCTGTAAGATTTTCACCAGTTTCAATATTAAAGTTAGAATTCTTTTTGTAAAAGCACATACAGGAAGAACACCCCAAAGTAGTAACATCTAATGAGCTGTTAGATTCTTGCAGGGCTTGACACTGGATCAGAAATGACAAACTGAACTAACTTGCATGCGCCACTTGTCTTCTCTTTTTCCATCGGGCAGCAGACATAATTAGTTGTACTACCAGCTATAGCATGTCCTGACAGAAAAGCATGCAAGCTTACTGCACCCATCCCTCATTAGCAGTGATTTGAACCTTGTCCAGTAAGTTGTACTTATTGAAGTAGTTTATGTACAGACCAGCATATTATGATGCTGTTGCGGTGGGCTGACATTGGCTAGAAGCCAGGTGCCTACCAAAACCACTCTTTCAATCTCCTCCTCAGCTGTACAGGAGAGAGAAAATACAATGGAAAGCTCATGGGTTAAGGACAGGGAGCAAACACTCACCCATGACCTCACAGCTAACACAGACTTGACTTGGGGAAATTAGTTTACTTTATTACTAATCAAATAAAAGTAGGGTAATGAGAAAATAAAACCAAATCTCAAATACCATCACCCACCACTTCTTCCTAGGCTTAACTTTACTACTTCCTACCAGCTTCCCCACAGTGATGCAGTGAGACAGGGAATGGGACTTGCAGTCAATACTTCACACTCTGCCTGAGGGGAACTGCGATTCCGACTCGTCCCCTGCTCCAGTACAGACTCCCTCCCGATGGGGACAGTCATCCACGAACTTCAACAACGTGAGTCCTTCCCATGGGCTGCAGTTCTTCACAAACTGCTCCTCCATGGGTCCCTTCCACAGCGTACAGTCCTTCAGGCACAGGCTGCTCCAGCATGGGCCCCCCACAGAGTCACAAGCCCTGCCAACAAACCTGCTCCAGCGGGGCCTTCTCTGCTCAGGTCCATAGATCGTACACGGAACCTATTCCAGCATAAACTTCCACAGGATCATAGCCTTCTGCTGCAGCACAGGGTCCTCCAGGGGCTGAGGGTAGGTATCTGCTTCACTCCATGGGCTGCAGAGGGACAGCCTGACTCATCATGGTCTGCACCACAGGCTGCAGGACAATGTCTGCTCCAGCAGCTGGGCCATCTCATGTCCTTGCCCTCCTTCTTCACTGACCTTGGTCTCTGCAATTGCTTCTCTCACAGTCTCACTCCCCTCTCTGCTGCTGTTCTGCAGGGTTCCCTTTTTTTCCCCTTCTTAAATCTGTTATCCCAGAGGCACTATGACCATCACTGCCTCAGCCAGCAGCAGACCCATCCTGGAGCCAGGCTGGCATTGGCTCTGTCAAACACAGAGGAAGCTTCCAGCAGCTTCCCACAGAAACCAACCCTGTAGTCTCTCTGCTACCAAAATCTTGCCACACAAAGCCACTACAGGCTTTGAAAGGAGGAATCATTCCCATACAGAAAACTGAAATTAATAGAAAGTAAATAGAAACTTTGTTTACTTCAACCTAAATCTTGAAACAAAACAAAGTCTGAAACACATTTACTGTGAAGACCGATTCCTGAAATCATCCTCATCTACTCACTTCTCTAATTTCCAAATGCATTGTCATTTACAGATCATGAAGCCTAATCTTAACTGAATGGCAGTAAATTTTTTTAATATCCAACAAGCTCCTGTATCTCTTTATACAAGCTTTTCTACTCTTCAAGAACAGTTCAAATAAAATAAAATAGAAAATACTCTTCTCAACGTTCACCATCACACAATGTAAGCAGAAGAAGGTGAAAAATGGGGTTGGAAAAGTGGCAGTGAAGTCAGGTCATTGCTTGAGCCCTGGCCTCCATCTTTCTATAGTCTTATTTATGCATTGTTTCTAGTGGTAGCTGTGACTCATTCCTGCAAAGAATGAGTTGATAAAAGATAAAACCTCAAACACACCAACATCCCATATGCCCACTGTAATGTTGGCACCTGGATACCAAAGTTACAGTGACTTTCAAAGAGACTTAAGGCTGCACAGTGTTCAAAGTTCGATGTTTTCAAAGCCACCTAACGAGCTCAGAAGCAAAACAGATCTTAAATGGAAAATTTAGAGAGCAAAACTTAATACCTGTGTACACCTCCACTTCATCCTCAAAAAGGTTTCTTAAAGGTAGCAAAGTAGGCACGCTCAGCTCAGCTGCATGTTTTAAATTTACTCTGAATATTTCATAGGAGCTGTTTCCTCTCATGCAAAAAGTCTACCACTTCAAGGGGGAACTCACCCCCCTCAAACCCCAAAACAGACACCCAGGCACATTTCTAGCATTCAGTCATTAGTGCTTAGCTCTAACAATGAAAAAGCAAAATTAACTTCTAAAATATCAAAGCAAGTAATGGAGGATGAGAATCAAATGAGAAGGATTCTACAATGAAAAAGTGAACACAACCACAACTTACACACACCACCACGGCAAGCAAAAATACCACTTTCTTTCTGTCATCTATATACAGAACGAATCAGCAAGGCAGTTACTTTCTCCTTCATGTTACAAAGGAAAAATGGCATAATACGCAGATTTTCTACTTACCTTAAATTATGCATACCACGAAAAATAATCCTGACATATCTATCTGAATAGGTAAGTAACTGCTACATCTGAGTTTGGGTTGTGACAGTGGGGTCAAAGCATTTATGTAACTGTGGATCCACCAATCAGTACTAACAGGTCAAACCAGGTTTTATTTGATAGAAAAAGCTTACATCATGAAAGAATGTCGACAGAGTGCCCAAAAATTAATTTCTTGCCAAATTTGTTATTTGTGTTTGATAATTCAGGTCTCCAGAGAAAATAAAATTCTTCATACTAGGATGATCAACAATTAAAACATTTCTTTTTTGTGTGTATGGGTAATTTGTATATATTTTGGGGTTTGTTGCTTGGGGTTTTTTTCACTGAATACGCTAAACACACTTGATATTCAGAAAATCTCTCCAGCTAGGGACAAATGTAAGGATCAAAGTGTGGCAATGCAAGCAATCTGTCTATCACACAAGATTAATTGGATACAACATGTAATAGCAGAGACATCTACTGAACCCAGAAATACCTATCCTTCTTCAGGAGATATCCTATCACTGCAAAGCAAGCACGCAAAGTAGAAATGCATCTTGATACTAACACTGTCTACAGACAAGCTGACACAGAGACAATGCAAGCAAAGAAAACGATCACAAAACCTCTACCCTAAGTGACAAATAAGTCTGCAATCTTCTTCCTTCTGAAAAAAAAACAATCTACCAGGCATCTGGAGACAAGTACATTATCCAGATACTCACCATTTAGAGAGCTTTACTAATGCCTTTTTGTTAATGTTTTGAAGGAGTATCTCTGGGAACAGAAGTCTTTTCATCAATAAAGAACAAGCTCAAAAAGCTTCCTTTTCCTACACTGCAGGTGTGTTTTACAGTGACCTCTGACAATATCTAGGGCTGAACATATCAATGTAGCTGTGATGAGGACCAGATAATAAGAGACTTCAGAAGAAAAAGGACTAGTTTCTTGTTTAAAGAACAGGAACAAACACATGTAAGATGAAACAAAGAGCATCTATGTTTACATTGCAGTATAGCCTGTGCACACATTCAGAAAAAAAAATTCAAAGCTAATTCTGTAAGTGATTATGTTTAAAAATAAAGAATCAATCAGTGATTGAACATCCTGTTAAACAGAGATCCTCATGTGTGTTACCTATAGCATTGTAATCCTGTTAAACACCAAATAACATTTGTTGGACAACTGTTTCCCACATGTTCATATTTTCTTCATAAGACAATTCCTCTTGCAAAAAATCAATTTTCATAAACCTATGGTAATCAGTTCTGAAAACAGGCTGAAAAGCAGCTAATTCCCAAGCACAGACTCCACAGGAAAAGATTAAGTATCAGTACCAGTCCATGCATGCTTGTGAGTACCTTTCATGAAATGAGGGCTACTGAAGTACAGGACTGTTTAATCTCAATCCTAAACACAAGGGGACTTTGCAGTATTGCATAAATTCACTAAGAACTGGGAATAAATACATTTCATCACTGGTATCACCAGAAAGAAATAGTAACACGAGATTATAAAACAAAATGCGCAAAAGAAAAGCCCCATAGACTTGTCCTAAATTAAAGAAAAAAAACCTTGAAGGCTAGCATAAAGCACAACCACAAGATAGAGAGTATCATATCATAAACAATTTTAACAAAACCTATTCCTAATGCAATACAGATACTAGTGAAGAACAATTTCCTGAAACATATTCAGTTGTATTTTGCAAATTAAATTTTTTAGAAGCAAGATGGCTACAAACTGAGTCTCCAACACTATCCAATATAAGTATACAAGCTTACAAACTACACAGTGCAACAGATTCCAGTCAGCACTTAAGACACTACAAGAGGTCTGAAAGTTGCATGTTTGTAACTTTTGGGAAGATAAAGACAAAAGACTGCACTGAGTTGCAGGTCAGTGCAGGACAGTAGCATGGGGGGAAAGGCTACACTTTAGACATTCCCCTATATTACAAGGCATCCTCTCTAGAATAAGATCCTTGGGGAGAAACCTGAAGAATTAGGTTCTTCAGGCCTCATATGCTCATGAAGAAGGGGAAGACAAACACCTTCTGGTAAGGGTCCCAGAAAGGTCCCTTTTAGCTGTTCACCAGACAACACAGCACATTGAGTATAAATGCCTTTCCTTTATCAAACAACCCTTTGCTCCCATTGACAAAATCCCGAGAGAAATTGGAACGTTTTGTGCAGAGAGACGGTGGGACCTCCACTGTGGGAGGTGTTCAAGATTTGATTGGACAAGCTGACCTGATTAGCACTGCTTCTGCAGCACTGAGCTGCAGGACCTCTGGAGGTCCCTTTCAAGCCAGAGTACTCTGTGATTCCATTATGATTCTGCCTGCAGTGCCCTGTAACTGAAAAGTTAGGAAGTAACAGAGCTGAAGTTATTTAGCCAGCTGTAATTCTCTTTTATGTCACTTTGTATGCTAGCTGGGCAAATTTATGGCAGAAAAATACTGCCACATTAGTCAATAATACACCACACACATACGCAAAGATGGCACAAGAAGATGGACAACTATAAATTTAACCTTTACAATCATCTGGTCTTGCAATACCAATCTATATGTAAATCCAGTTCTCACAGTGCTATTTCTTGTATGCAATATCACATGTCAGCATATTTGTAAGAGGACAGAAATGGTAAAGACATGTTAATACAAGCAGTATTAACAGTCTTGCCTCAAGACAATACATTTATTAAACCAATCTGACTCTTCCTGCAATTTCTTTGCTCATCCACTATACACATTCACATTGTTGATAAACAAACAAAACTCAAAAAAACTCACAAACAAACAAAAACCCAAACAAAAACCTTTAAGTCTTTGAAAAGAAAACCGAATCATTATAAATCATACCAGAAGAACATTCAATGTATATGTGAAACAAATTAGGTATAGAAGATTGTCTCCTTTTATATAACTTCTTGAGGCCAGTGGAAATCTCTGCTTGAAAAGCTTCTAAGGAGTGTTCTCAGTCTGATGAATCAATGGATTGGTCCATCTCAGACTGAAGACAATTGTGCAGACTCTCTATAATGTAGAAAAGTTCTGCCTTTTTCACCTGCTCCTTCCAACTCCTCCTCTGAGACAAATTTTAGAATTCAATTCTGTTATCACAGCTGGGATTTATTTCCACATTTTGCGCTTTTCAAATAAAGAACTACTACAGCTCATCACCACAAGCTGAAAACCCTTTTAGTTTCCAAGCAAGACCAGACAGAACAGCTGAAACCAGTTTGGATGAAGCTTCACTAAGCAAGATAAAACAATGCCAACCTGAGACAAACTCTCCCTGTAGTAGAGTTCAGCCCAACTTAATGAAGTCTAGTTAAGTAACTGACAGTCTTAATGAGATGGATTAGATTTCTAATGGACAATATGGCCAAACCCACATATATACACAAACTAAGAAATAACACTGACATCACAAAGCTAATTAACTGGCACATAACAAATTGGCACACAATCCTGAAATAAAATTAACATTGACTTCAGAGTTCCTTTAGCAGAGTGTACAAGTTTTATACTGAATAGAGTATGCAATTGATCCACTTAAGAGTTAATTTTTAAGCCTTACTGCAAGGGAGCCTAAGTTTTTTATATTCCAATGATTAGTTTTCACTGACTTTCACTACTAATTATGGAATGCCACATGAATCAGAACTTCATGTTTACTCAAATTAGAAGCAGTATGGTATTAAAGCTCTTTTTTTTTTTTACATAGAGTATTACTCTCAATTATATGGATAGCAGCTGCCACACGTGCATTTTGGAGGTGGAAGTGACTCAATAATATGTAGTGGGTTTGGCTGGTGATAAAATTTTTATTAATTATTTGCATAAACAGTTTTATTAGAGGACTGTTTGCTGACACAATAGCTATTCCAGAAAGCTAGCAAAAAAAAAAATCAAATCAAAATTAGCTAGATTATCTTAGGCACTGCCAATGACGTTGTAGCAGGCTTAGGGTTATTTAATTCTACTTTTAGTCTAATTGTACATTTAATCTTTAAATATACATTCCCTTGATCATCCTTAAATATACCTTCAATTGATTACCTCAGATTTCATTGTTTAGATGGTCTGCACACTGAATGGATTAACTGGTACCATCTTTGCCTAGAGATTAATTTAGCTAAATCATTACAGGCCATTCACTGTGCTCTTCGGCCTGAAAAGTACTTAATCATGAAGAGGACAAAAAGCAGAGCACATTCAGAAATCCTGTAATGCCTGTACTAAACAGTGAAAAGGGACTCTCTGTAATACTGCAAACATTACTTTCCCATCCTGATCTGTTGTTCTTCCATTACTGCACTTGTGGCTAGCACTGTATGTTCACAGCTAAGCTCATCTCCCAACATCAATTAGACACATTTCTGTCAAGTGCAAACAGGAATTAGGAAACACTAGGAACAAATTAAACGAGGAAACAATCCACAGACCTGGGCAAATCTGCTGAGACACAGATAATGAAAGGTAAATATTGAATTAGAAATCATTTCTTGTACCCAGCTTAGTTTCTAAAATTGCATGAGCATTTTTAAAATTATTTCTTAGTATCTCTAATACATTCTGTAATAGCTTTTAAGTCTAAAAGTCTAAAGTCATATTAAGCTATATACTAATATACAAATAAAAAACAAATTACAGCTTTAAAGAAAATATCATCCGAAGAAATGGGGAAAAAATACATAAACTTATAAAATTAAACAATTCAGTACCTCCTCTAAATAGTACAGTTCCCTCTTACAGTTGAAAATATCAAGGTTCAGATCATCCAGGGGACCAAAATATTTTTAATAACCTGGGCTTGACTGCCCTTGCAATCACTATCACAATTAAAACCTGGTTTAGCAGTTAGATAGTCAGAGCTAAAGGCTCAATCTTACAGAGCTAAAACTTCAATCCTATTAAAAAGACACTTCAATTTGGAGCATGCGTACAGCTGCTCATGCACGCAGGAAAGGGAAAGTTAGGGACAGGAAAGCAGAGAGACTGCAAAGATACCAGATCCACAGGATGGGAAGAATCAGCTGGCACGGCATTTTAAGGCATAAAAATCACATGAAGAGGGCTGTAAAGCAGATGTAGCTACAGAACAATTTTTTACATGGTTCTTAACTGAACTGTTAGATCCAAAGAAAATTATTCTTTCCCTTTCAGACACCACATAAGAACAGCCTGTTAGCTATTTGTATTTGGCTGGCAGGGGAAGCATTTGGCCTGCAGTCACCCTTTGTCAGCTCAGAGGGGGAATTCTGACACCCAAAATGACAATTAGTTGAACTGGAACAGTAGCTCATCCATGAAAGTGATTCACACCTTTATTCTACTTTGGCACCAAGTTTATTACAACTGAATTTACAATGAGATTGAAACCAATTAATTTCAGTAATTCTTGAAAGGCATTTCAAAATTATTAACCCTTACATGAAGAAAGCAGGGTCCCATTTATTGGAGACTGGACAGAGACCAAGTTCACATCACAGTTCTGAAGAGTGTACCTCTGGCATATTCCACACCAGATTAGTCCTGTTCTGCTTTAAGTGAAAACCCTAAAAATTACCTTGAAATCATAACACAAATTATGCCAAAAAGACCAAAGTGGTTCACTAGGGAATACACAGGAATATTTTACATCAACTCACATCAGATAGAGAATAGTTCTGTGCAGCTCAGCCCTTATTCCTTCCATCTGATATTTCAGG
The DNA here is from genome assembly GCA_013397935.1 of Dasyornis broadbenti. Classification (NCBI taxonomy): domain Eukaryota; kingdom Metazoa; phylum Chordata; class Aves; order Passeriformes; family Dasyornithidae; genus Dasyornis; species Dasyornis broadbenti. Next base: position 492,531 of record VZRN01002716.1, on the reverse strand, counting down.
TGGACAAATCAAAAACAAAGCAAAAAAAAAAAATTTAGAAACTTATACATTAAAAAAAAAAAAAAAACCAAAAAAAAAAACCTGTGGAAAATAAGACAAATTGCTTGATCCAGCAATTCAGTGTCAGGGGTTATTTCTTTCAGTAAGGACAATAGGCTTTAACTTCATGCTGTCCCATATCACAACTCTAATAAAATAACAGGCAAGGAATACATGAGAAAATAATCTCTGTCACAAAATCTTTTATTTTCGGAACTAGTTTAAGTAGTATCTCAAGTGATACCCCTGGATTTGGAAGCAGGAAACACCCTAAGTAAACCAAAGCAAGTAAACACCAATATATTATCTAAGGATTATTATCTTTAGCTTCTACCTTATTTCACCAGAGAAGAAACTATTCATTCCTGAAAACCTAATGTGTCACAGGCCAAAATGCAAAGTTTTACTTTAGTTACCTACGGCATAAAAACTCAGCTCCAGAACTTTCTACATCCCTCAAGAATGCTTAAGTATTCAAAGAAAATTGTATTAGATGAACCTTGTTATTGCACAGAATTGTAAAGATCCATACTTCCTCATAAATATATAGAAACCATGGCAGAAAACAAGTCACTGGTTTGTTAACGATGCCACTTAATGCACAGCTGCAAAGTGTCTGAATGTTGTGCTGAGAATTAGCACAGTTATCACTAACCACACTCAGCCACTCGGTCATGTTGCCAGGAAACTGCTGCCACTGGCAGGCAGCTCTATGGGAAAGATTTCTCAGCAGTCACCCACACCCCCTCTGCCCCAGCATAACATCTCTGTTTTCTTCTTAAAATCACTGCTGATCCACATAACTAAAATTATCTTTTCCTTATAAATAACATTCTATAATATAAGCAGCTGAGTCTGCTGCTCCTCAAGGGTAGCCATTTAATGATATTTTCTATTTCAGACTAGAGGTCAATTCACAATTTCTTTGGTCGGTACATCTACTGTATCACACTGGGAGTTGGCCAAAAAGCTCTCTCCCATTCCTTTGGGGTATAGCTTCTCACTAAGAGATAGAGGTTGTATCATAAAATTACAGATTTTTTTTTTTTTTTTAAATAAAAATCTAGACCCAGTCAAAGAAGAAATTGGAATTAATTTTGATAGCACTGATACAGGAACTAGCACTCTCTTCTCATAACTTCTGTAAAAGTAAGGCTTATTTCTTTAGGCAGGTATATTTGGAAAGCTGAGCCCCATTAATACCCCAGCAGCTTCTTCGAGAAACTGAGATTATCTAGTGCCTAGTTGGGTTTTCTTTAAAAGAAAATCAGTAAGAACAATAAGCTTTATTTGAATGACACTTGTGGATTCCTCTTTTCTGAAAGAAGGTAACAGATAAATTAAAAAAAGAAATCGGGGCATTCAGTGTTAACAAAGTGTCAACTAATAACATCTAGAAGCATCTTCTCATTCTCTGCTGATGTCACCACTGTTACTAACAACAAAGTATCTGGAGTACAAACAAGTGATGATTTGCATTTGCTTTTCTATATTATTACATACACTAAGTAATTAGCACAGTCAGTGTTTTTAAACTTTTGAAAATAAACTGCCTACTCAGTGCCAGATCTAGGTTCTTGCCTTGGACACGCAAGGCCACAATATATTTTAAAATATTACTATATCCTGCACACAGAATTGTTGAATTGTGTCAAATCAAACATATCTGATAACTTTGGGCATGTCAAACATCATCTCCTAGGTGACTACCTGGCTCAGATAGCATTCTTACCAGGGTAAGAGTTAAGTTTTTCCAAAAAATTTCATCAAAATGATCAAAACTGAAAAGTGTATCAGCTACACTCAAAAAACCACTTCGAATTCAGAGCCAACAGTATCAACCTCAGATATTATACACATAGAGACTCAGTGTAAGGGAAGATGCAGGTTTGTAAAGAGATTCCAGGAATGAATCCTGGTTCAAGCCACTTCCTTGAGGCAAAATCAAATTTCTGCTCCTTAAACTGTTTTACTACATAACAAAAATTACCTGCCTGATTCCAGCTGCTTCTTGTTGCTCCACCAATCCACAGACTTCTATTTACTGTTTCTACCAAAAATACCACTTTGAATTGACCTTTTCCTAATTTAAAAATCTTATTCTCTTTCTCCCTCTATCTCTTTTTCTTCTTTTTTAGTGGCTAATGACGCAGGGCCTCAAAAGGCAGGCTGCTGATTTCAGGAAGACTACCCACAAAGCACTGAGGATTCTGTACTATAAACAGTGCAACACTTCTTTGCTATATCCATCCCTTCAAGGGTACTCCCTTCTCAAAAAAATCTTGAGTTCCACAAGTAGAGCAGTACCTCAAGCCACACATACAACTCAGTGTCTCTGATCAGCAAATAAATGGGAGGGGATTGAACCCATAAAAAAAATTTGTCACTTAAAACATGTCAATAAATAGCTCAACTCAACTTCAAAATAATATCTTAATATGAGTAAAATCAGCTGCTGCTCTTTATGTTCTTGCTGCAAAGTCATGCTTCCACATCCCGTTTGGCTTTAGTGGATGACTAAGAATCAAAAAAAAAAAAAAAAATAAAAACAACCCAACAAAAACTAAAAAACCCTGATGAAACAGACTTCAGTGGTTCATTAAGTAGTAACTCCCAAAACAATACTCTTAAATAACCTCATCTTAAAAACACACTATAAGAAGTACACATGGCTTACGTGAAAAAAGAAATTACACACCTTCCTAATAAAAAGTAATTACAGGTAATTTAAACATTTTGGTTAATGGACACTAGAAGTAACAGAATTCAAAATTGCTTTCTGAGGACAGAGGACCAAAAGAAGACATAATACTAAAAGAATAAATCTGGTTTATCTGTGAATTTTTATGAACTCAATTCAAGATACTACAAAAGAACTGGAAAAACAGCTTTATTGATGTCTCCAGTCATTCCATATTTTGTTAAAGGCAATATAATTTAATTTAAGCCGTTCCAATTGCCAGACATTCTTCAGATCTTTCGAAAACTTCTTCCCAGATCTCCAGGTCTCACATGGTTCAGGTGCACTATAATCTGTAGGGTCTCAGAGTGAAGTGTTTTCCTGGTGGGCAGAACTGAAGCAGACAGTAGAAGATGAAGTTTGTCATGATGAGAGATTTTCAGTGCATGAGATGTCTGATACGCAGCTGTGAGTCTCCTCAAAGAGTGGATGCTTCAGAACTGCCCTTTACCAAGTAAATGCCACAAAAGCACAAATCAGCTGGTTGATGCAGGATGAACTGGACAAGTCCTGCCCATAATCACTTAACAGGAAAAGGGATCGATCAGGAAATAACATAGTTATTCAACTCAAAGAACAGTCAGCTATACACTCAAGAGATGCCCAAGAGCAAACAGGAAGAACAAGTAGCAAACAAATGTTGTGTTCCTAGTGTCTCCTATCTCAAACCAGAATGAAAAATAAATAAATAGGGTTTTTTGGCACCAGAAGACAGAAATGTATACTGACAGTCTATTGATTGTTTTTAGGATCAGGAAAGAGACTGTACACTTGCCAAAGTTTGCTGGCCTAAGTACATCAGAGAAGCAAAAGCACAGAGCAATATCATCAGCATATTTTTCATGGTTTTGGGGTGCACTTTTGCATGAAACTTATCATTTTCACAAGTAACTTTAAACAAAGAGTATACTATAAAGACAAAATATAACAATTAATCAATGAAAGTATCCATCATCACACATGATTTGCATCTAGGCAACAACCTACAGACACCAAGCACACTTACCTCAGTGTTTGGTTGTAGTGCCTGCGCATCCTGGGCTGCAGATGGAACTATTGCCCATGTAATGTTGGCACTAGCAGATGATAAGGAGCTGAGGGCACCATTTTTCAGTTGCTCTGTGGAGTGTGACTTGGGCCCAGGCCATCCCAGGATACCTTCTGAAACAGAAAATAGGTAACAGCTTGCAAGAGAAAGATTACAGATTTCTTCCATTCACCTCACCATTCTACTGATCTAAATGAGTTAGTTGTATCTTGTCTCTGCTTCCATGCACTCCTTTACTTTAGTAACAAACAATCTTCTTCTTTCTGAACAGCTTATGCAGTATCTCAAATGATACCCCTGCCTTTGGAAGTAGGAAAAAACCTAAATAACCAAAGTAAGCATCTTATAGGCAAATTTATCTGTGATTTTTTTAAGTCAGTGAATGTTATTCCTACCACCAGACTGTATAATCCCATAATTCTATTTAGCACACCTTAGTAATTAAGCAAGTATTCTCTATCCACTATATTCATAGTTATGAAGTTACCCAAGTAAACCCTCCATTTTGTCTGCCTGAAATCAGAGTTTTAAGCCTAGGAGCTGTATTTTATTTCTGTCTGTACTGTTAAAAGTTTTTTCTAGATTTAAGTACTAAAATGCTTTACTGGTCCCAAGATCACAGTCTAAATGAAGTCTCGTTAGAAAGATACACATTAAATATGAATCAAACAGAACTTGGCATCAGAACAACCCTTATTTCTGGTGGCACTTGATTTCCAGGATGGGTCTGTACTTAAGGATATCATCCTTTCCTACAAGGAAAGAGTGATCAGCTAAGGCAAGTGCAGAGTTGTTGCTCCCCTACTGCTCTAACACATAGTCTCAACAGTAAAATCAGTAGCCCTCAGCATAGGGCTTAAAATTTCAGCTGTTAATTACACACTGCTATAAAATGTAGAGCTATGGGTAAGAAAAATCACTGCTCTTCAGTCATTACCATAATTTGTTTATGAATATACAACTACTGTCACAGGGAGGATCTCCTCTCATCACTGACAAGTTCTGAAGATGACACAGAGCAACACGAAGTATATTAAAGAACATGTAATTTCTCCTCTCTATATTACCAGGGTTACCAGAGATTGCCTCCTAATTGAAGTAAATGGTTTGATCTGGAAAGGCTATGCTGTGTAGTGTTACATTAACACTTCCATTATTAAAAAATGGGCCACAAATCCCACAGCTGAACTCTTACCAAATTCTACAGACAAAACAGTTACAGAACATTCCTTTCATCTAAAATGGCATGAAGTTATGAAGACGTGGCAAAAGTTCAGATCTACTTGCTTAGAATACTTTTGTGGCGCCATGTTCCGCTGAAGAAAGTATGAGGAAAGCATAAGCAAATAGTTAAGTATAAAATTATTTTCAAAGATCTGAGAAACCAATAGGGGAAGAAATCCAGCTTTTTTTTCTTGTTTTAAATGTGTATTTCAAACAATTACACAAAATTCCCCTTGTGGAAGAACATTTCTGTGGCTCTCTCTGCTGTCAAATTATGCTTTTCACTCTTCATTATTTTGTAGTAACAGACCTCGAATTACTTTTCTGTTTCTCCCTATCAAAAAAGGTGAATAATGGATTACTGCTGCCATTTTCCTATTATAGAGACATGAAAAAAAATTGAACTGACTTCTCTTTATGCCAATCTTTGAAAATGTCATCCGATCGTCTCCTCAGACCATCCATTTCCTCTCTGCATAAACCATTTATTTGGCCTTCACTGTAAACAGCTATTTTTGATTTTTTTTCAATCTAGTTCATGTAAATAAGCACAATAAAAAGCTCCCACATGAAGAAATACCTCACTTCAGGGGAAATTTTTAAGTGTGAACATTTACTGCAGCATCATATGGATATTTTAAAAAACATTATACTAGTTTTCCTCTTCAGTGGAAACATTGCAAAAAAAAAAAAACCTTTTCCTTTATATTTCTCTGCACACTTTAGAGTCTCTTAGAGAAAAAGAAACTGTTAGAACTAGGTAAGCATGTTTTCTCTCCTGTCCCAAGGGCAATGCTACCCTCACAAAACAACAAATCTTGTCAGCTTAACCAAATTTTAAACAGATGTTAAAAACGCTTTGTGACCTAGCCAACACTAACAGAATGCCAAGAGTTAAAGTCCAAACAATAATAAAGTCCATGCACTTCCTCAATACTTCTGCATTTGAGATAAACTGTTTTGTTAAACTTTTTGTCTGAAATTTGACTACTCTGCAGAAGAGAAATATGCAGGAAGAGCTATTAAGTGATACAGCACAGAAACTTAAACAAATAAAAAGTCATCTCTCTGAACAAGTTGAAAAAACCTCATGCCCAGTTTCAAGGTGCCATCAGGGAATCTCTGATGATCTTTAATCTACAAATCTTACCCAGAGATGTCAGCATTCTCATATCAATTCAAGGGACTTGCCATACCTAATACAGTGTCTTGGTTTGGAAGACAGGCGTCTGCTAAGGAAGGTGGAAACCTGCCTTAGAGGATATGACCCCCCTCCCTCCAAATTGTTATAAGGTCGAGATCAAAGGCTCTCAGGCAGAGATATGGGAAAAGGAATAACAGTTCTTTACTCGTATCATAAACGAGGAAAACAAGCAACAATAACAGTAGCAATAACAAATAAACAAACCAGAAACCCGGTGGCAGCTTTCTCTGGGCTGCCAGACACCGCCCCTCCCCTTTGGTGCAGTTACAGTCACGGCTGGCAGGGGGCGCTGTGGCGCAAGCTCAGCTCCTCAGTGATGGCGGACGGAGCTGAGGGCGAGGCGGCTGCACAGCGAGCGGAGCTGCAGCAGGGAATCTCAGGGCAGCAAACTGGGCGGCAGAGCTTGTCCACTCGAGCGGGCAAACAAAAGAGTAGCAGAGACTCCAGCAAGGAAGAAAAACCCGGCAGTGCTGAGCTCCCGCGGCAGCAGTGAAGGGAAAGAAGAAACAGCAGCTGTCTCCTCCAACAAGTCCCGGGAACAAGTGTGTCCCTGCCCACGGCCAGCCACCTTTTTCTTCTCTTGCCATACCTGGCTATGTTTTTAGTCTCTTAAGCGTGTCTTTGTCCCTTAGGTACCCAGTCATTAAGGCTCATTAACGTATCTCTAGCCACAGGATGGAAAAATTCCCAACCTCCAACATACAGCAGCCCACTTTTCAGGCAAAAGCAATGTCTGATGAGAGAACTCATCAGAAATTATCTTAAAATCAACTAAGACTAAAATACAATCTCTATGCAGAAAGTGAAAGGTCACAATATGGCTTCTAATTCACTCCCAATATCAGTTTTCCAAAACTTTTCAGTACAGATTTTCAGGGTTTTTTTCAGTTTTTCAGTACACCCAAAATGTTCTAACCAGCACTAGTACAAATTACTCTTATCACAAAATAGTACAGGTATAGTTTTTGTCTGTGTCATTTCTAATCTGATTGTTTTACTGGAATTTACCCTCCACAGACTGAGCTGCCATCTGTAAATAGTCTGATCCTCTCTCATGGAGTTGTCATCTTTGCCACTTTCTGGGACTCAAAAATGTCTATCACTAGTTCAATCCCTATTCTTATAAAGACTTTAAACAAAAATATAAAAGCTAAACATAATATGAGAAAATTTATCTTCAGAGTTGGATAAGAATAGGCAGAAACTGCTGACATTGATTTGGAATTTTCTAAGCCAGCATTTTTTCTCTGTTCTCAGTCACAGCCAAAGATAGCTCACAGGAAGGTAAATTCAAATCTATTTTGATACATTTTAGAGCTCTAAAGGAATTTTCCAGAAAAGCAGTCACAAATGATATGAAAGCATCCACAGCTACATAGCTACTTTACTACTTGCTTTAAGACTACGCAAAGTACTACAGTAGTTAAAACAAAACAACTGTTTCAGTAGTAAATGATGCAAAAATTAGAAAGAATGTATCAAATACACAACTAGTAAAATTAGTCAGATCTCTTCTACCTGCATGAGGTTGGTTCTGTAGTTCCAAGAGTGAAAACCCAAGTCAGATTCCTCTGAAAGTTCAGAGCGTATGTATATACAAAACGAGTTCTTACAGAAAATACCCAAAATCAAGCTTTTTTTTCTCCTCCCCTCAACACCAGTTTCCAGTGTGACGAACAAGCAACTGACAAGTACAACAAGGCACAAGAGAACACTTCTATCTAAGCAAAGTACAGCATCCAGACACAACCTACTTATCCTTCCCCTACAGTAGTGCTAAAGTATACAAACTATTTCAGAGGGCTCAACAGGCTGTATCCCACACAACTGCCCTCAGGAGAAATGTCTTTCCTTCTACAGGTACACAGAGCAGGAGTGGGGTGGGGGTGGGGGGATTCTCTCCAAAGAGAAGGTTTACGGGAGATTTTTCAGTTAAGCAATGTTGATAATCTTCTTTTGCTGGTTTTGATTTTCTGGGTACCTGATATATCTTCAAACTCACTTTTGCATGATAATTGATACATGAAATATGCTTAACACCTACCTCAATTCTGTATCAAAATACCTTCTAATTTTAAGTCCTCTGGTCTTGGTTAGGAGGCTACAAAAAAAACCAAAAAAAAACCAAAAACAAAAACAAAACAAAACAAAAAAAAATAAAAAAAAAACCCAACCCACCACCTACATTTCTTCCCTGGCACAACTGTAAACTAACATCTATTGACAATACAGTTACGAAATATTTTAAATATACTCTAACAAATACCCCCTTAACAATGCAATGGTAGGCCTTGAGGAGAAACCAGTATTAGATCTAGATTCCTTCCCCTGCCAGGGATGGATGCCACAGTTTTGTCTCTCCGCTGAATCACTACAGCACACTGAACCAGCAACAGCAAGTGGCAGCTGCATATCTGCTTTTCACATGAGATTGTATTTGCTAATGTTGTGTGGGGACTAGAAAAGAATGTTATCTTCCAATGAAAGAAGAACATGTATTAGCCTTTAGATATTGTTCTGGTAATTCTTGACAGAAGCAAGCCTCGTGATGGTGCAGTTAAGGGAAAACTGACTGACCAAGCCAAATTTAGTAAAGTATATCAGCAGCAAAGAGCATGTTCTCCCCATCTTCTTTCCCCACTCTTCCCTGCCCACATGCATTCAAGTACAAACAAGGACTTATCTGGTCATTTTTCTCTCTTGTCATCTCAGCTGCAAGAGAATTCCTAGTTGTCATCTGTCACCAAATTGAAAGCACCTAGACTTTTTCTTTCCTGTCCATTTATTTTCTCAAAAAAGGAGGCAATAGAGAATATAAAGCTCAAGTATATCCCTTCCCCAATTCCAGAGTCATCCTCAATCCATTTGCTTCTATGGGAGCCAAAATCAGCAGCATTTGCACATTAAAATGAACTTCAGAAAATCCATAGTAAGGATGAATTTGGCTTTTGTTTTCAAATATCTTCAGAAAAATGAAACATTTTACAGTTTGGAAAAGTGGGCAGGGAAGAGACAGAAAAATACAGGAGGGAATTCCTATAGAGAAGATGCTTTATTCAGTAAATGAATGGCTAATGTGAAAAGCAGATTAAAATAATGGATTGATCTGTGCAGGCTGCTACTACAAGAAAGGATTCTGTGTGCCAAAACACCAGAATTAAAGAAACAGACCTAAAACACAACATACACTGGGAGAGCCACATTAAAACAAACATTCAAGTTTGCTCTGTTCGCAGTCTGGGAGGGAAGAATGTTAACAATAGCAGTCATAAGGCTTTGGAGATACTCCTCTGCCAAAGGCTGTAGAGTTGGAAAAGAGTAACACTAGAATTTATAAAGTTACAAATGAAGACAGAAGTTTCTTCTGCACATTTTTATTTTCAAAGGTACCTGCTCCCTGTGTGCATGCCAAATAAACTCAAGCTTGTCAGAAGCTGATCAGCAAATACTTTACATGTACCTAAGTGGTGACATTCCTGTCAAAAAGAAAGGCCTTGACATTTTCCTCCATCCTACAAAAAAAAAAATAAATAAATAAAATTCCCAAATCCAAAGAAGCTTGTAGAGATGCAATCCCTCATCCTCAACTCACACTATGTGTAACCAACACTTTCATCTAATAATACCCTTTTCTGGCATATTTTTCAATGAAAGAAAAAGGTTTACAAAGAATTTAGCCATTGATCAATGTACAAACCTTTATTAATGACAGCTAGAAATTATTCTTGACATGATTTGACCTTATTTTGACTCAAAAGTAGAAACACAGACAGACAGGATTTTGCTTCACTAGCTTTCCTTGTTGATGTACTTCCAAAAAAGACAATCACAAAAACCCTCCCATGAAGCTTCAGAGCAGAAATAAAAAAAATATTGACTAGCCTTCAAGACAAAATTGAAGACTACAGTTTAATCTCCATGTCTGCTTGTAGGCTTGAGGTCTAAGACTGACAACTCGTTAGAAATATGAAATGGAAAAATCATGTCATCCTTAAACTATTCGATTAGAATACACGCCATAAAAATATTTTAAGTCATAATGCACACAATTGTAGATTCTGGACAAGATTCCACTCAAGTGAATGCCAAGCTGTTTTCTTTTTACTCAAATTACTGGAAAACAAAGCAATAAAAATATTTATATCAAAAGAGACACTATTCTCTTGTTGAGAACAACAAATGTCTGTAAATCTGTGTAAAATAGCTACTATTTAATTCGAATCTTCATGAGTACATTCCATAAGTACTGAGTCAGAAACTCTCAGCGACTTTTAAGTCCTTGCTTTAGAGGCAGCAAGACTGCAAGGCCTCCAGTGCACAGGGAAGTCAGCAAACCTTGCATAATCGGGTATAAAAACCCCAACAACACAAGGAAAGGTACAAAGAAAGCAGATGAAGTAGATATATCTCTATGTATAAGGCAGTTCTCTCTATGGCATAATTGTGAGAGCTTTGGATGCTGAAGGAAAGCAAACTCAAGGGTAGGTTCAAATCACCCAAGCTAAGCAATTGAGTATTTCTCACACTCCACACATGGAAGACTGTGCTGCCTGGCTGGACTGGATTGCTTTCATGAACTGCAGGCTAGAAGCAAGAAAATAAATTATCTAAGTCCTATCTTGTCTCTATCTATGCATTCTGCCCCACAATGCCCACTAGCATCTTTACACCACACAGCAGGTAATAAGACAGCACTAGGATGGAAGCATTCAGCAATAAATTGCACAGGGCCATGACATCTCACAAGAAAGGTGTTTGAGAATTCCTAGGAGCATGTGGCTTTTAAACTAACAAGAGTCACTTTCACCTGACAGTGACAGTAAAGGTCATTTTCTATTGTACCCACTCGGTACAAAATTAAAAGAATTCACCTGGAGGACATAACCAAAATGAAACAGATCATCTCTCAGAATTAGAGTTTGCTAGGGGATTACTTAAAGGCTTTAGTCTGAATAGGTATGAGCTTATGCAGCTTTGATGACTCTGCAGACTCAGCAGAAATGTTAAGTCTATCAAAGTATGCCTGGAAAAGATTAAGAGTGTAGGAAAATCAGTAATCAAGACTTGTAGGCCAGGTTCTTTCAGGCAACTGTGTTGCATAACAAGGCCTAGAGGGAAAAAAAAAAATCATTTCAAAGACTTTCAGCCACGGAGAAGAGACTAAATATTTCAGCAGCTTAAGTTCCCTTCTTTTTTATTTTTAACTTCCATATCAAGGAATAAACCCATGCACACCCTGAAGAAGTAACTGCTTGCATTCAAGTTCTCACAGTTACACCAAAGATGCTTCTGTGAACCAGTACTACAGAATTTTGATTCCTGAAAGGATTCTCATGCAAGTTTATAGTCTTAGAAAGAACAAACAAAAACACTTCTAAATTTTATTATTCACTATTTCATAGTCATGACTTTCCATTTTTTTCTTTCAATTGGGGATTCCCTTTAATTTATTACTAATGTTTTACTTGCTTTCATCTCTTCTTGTCCATGGATCCTCAAAAAACATTATGAAGTCAAAACAAAGACACTGATTTAACAAAAGATTACGTGGATACAGATTCAAGGGCATGTACAACTCCAGTCATCTATCTCTTGACAGTTCCCTCAGAGCACCTCAAGATGAAAAACAACTTTCAGGGACTTTGAAACTAGAAAGTAACTTTTCTTAGAAGGATGTCTTTCATCTCTATTTCAAATCATTCTTTTCTGAAATATAGTTATATCAAATAATTTAATTAAATGCACTTTACCATTACTACTTAGGTAAGTGCAAGAGGGTTTTGTATTTTCTACAAGAAAATAGGAGGTTTTTTTTAATTCACGTTTCTTTACGAAGTATGAGAATCCAGACGTGGGAAAGCCAGCATGTACCACAGCACACGTGTCAAAAGGTTTAATATTGGTTTTTTCCCAAGGATCACTTTCATGTAATTTTCTGACTTCTCAGGTAACGCTCTCACATTTCTATGCTCCTCACAATGGGAATGCTTCAGATGCTGTCCCACCATGCCATCTTATCAGCCTTGAGGGCATATCCTGCCCTGTAGTGAACCTACTACAAGTAAGGTTGGAGGGGTTATTGTGGAAGTATCTGAAGAAAACACAAAAAGCCATTCCATATCCAGAGTTCTGCTGCTGCTAATTTCTGCTTGTGTTCTTAAGACTTCACAGTGCAGTTTAGAAAACACTAACCACACTCTCAGAAAGCTAAAGGTCCAACTTCCAATATTATGGACAGACTTAGAACTAGGTGAACTGGAAAAACTGAGGTATGTGGGAACTGAGATGCTCATGCCTACAGAGCTCAGTGGAGTATCACACAGAAATTTTAGGCTCATAAGAACTTGCCACAGATTTTTTTCTTTTTTCAAGTACAGAGGACTCTTTCCAGACTCAAAGAAAACCACAGACTGAAATAAATCCACCTCAGCAGCATCCTTCCATGCAGAAAACTAGAAAAATCACTTTCACTGCAGCACTGCATAGTATTATTTTTATAAAACAAATCTATATTGAGATTGAAATCTATTAAAAAAAAATAAAACAGGGGGAGCAAATCAAAACCACCAATCTGGTTCCACACTGCCATTAACATTAAGAATGTAGGTTTATATAACTCTTCTCCATGACCCCCTTTTGTGTTGCTGTCTTCAGAACCTGATTTCTCTGAGAAGACTTAGGACCACCTCTTTTCCTCCTCTCTTCCAATTGCAATACGTTTTGCATCTCTTTTTTAGGCAAAGAGTTACAGTGCTTGGTGTTGCAGAAGCTCACAAGCTGCTCATCCCAACTTGCCTCTCTGACAGTGGTTAATTTCGCCTGCTTCATATCATAACAAAACACCCCAAGGCACATGAAATAACACCCAAGGCTTGTGCTCACCTGATGACAATGTCCTGTTGTGCTGTGGCACCACTTGATGCATGCTTTGCTGTAATAGACTCAGGCATTCTCCAAGGCAGCTCAGTGTGGCAGCAGAGGTAGCTTTTAAAAGTAGCAAGTCCTGATCCAAAGCAGTAAGGGGTCCAGAATTTGGGAGAGCTTCAATGGCTTGTACAAGATTCTTCTGTTGTCCTTCAGCTTGGCTCATGATCTGTAAGGGTCCAAAAACATCTGCTGTCATAGGAAATATCACTATGTAGCTATTTAATTCTTATGGATTGAAATAGTGACTAAATGTGAAGAACTACCACAAATGAATGTTAATGTTCTGATCCAAACATACCATATACTCACCTACAAAAACGAAGGGCTTGAGACTACCAAAGGCCTGTAAAAATGTCAAGACTATGTTAGAGAAAATAGTCTCTTAAAATAGCAGGTTCACAGTAGGTTTAATAGTGACAAATACTTTCTGAAAGTCTTTGTAAGGAGAAGTATGAAAATTCTATTTCCTTCTCCATTATTAATTTAGGCTTAGATTTCCTTGCCTTTGTACATGATCTGAGACACCCAAGGAAGTTACACTGTCCCTCCTCCTTTCCTTCACAAGGTATCTAATGACAGTTTAAGAACAGGCATTATCCATTTCTCAACCATCACTAAGAAACTGTTTTTACAAAATGCAGTAATTTTTAAGTTTACAGACACTAGCATAGGAAGCAATTTAGAGTACTTATTTCATATCCAATAAGAATACCACCCGTCAGGCAGAAAGTCAACCTATTTCTACATTTGATCTAACCAGCTGAAGATGAAAGGGGTGCTTGTACAGCAGATAAAAAGAGCATTTGAGCAGGCTGCTCTTTAAGCAAACTGGCAAGCTTTCAAAATCCTAAATCCAAAAGAAAAAGGAGATTCAAAATTTCTTTCTCTATTTTTACAGCCTGGAAGACATTATATATGCACATGACAAGCCTCTTACACTTACCTTGCAAAAAAGCTTATTGCAAAAACTTACAGGTTTACACTTGAAGTATCCAAAGCTTTCAGAAAAATATATCTGAAGACATCATAATAAACAAAGATTCAAGCTCCATTTGTCCACACTACTGTACTGTAAAAATGTATTATGAACTTCATTTTTTTTTATTATCATTATTATATTTTCATGTATAGTGAGCTTCCTGTAGCCTTTCTATGCTACTGCAGATTGACTGATTAAAAAAATTAATGTTGACTGTACTGAAAAGCCAGAAAGGAAACTGAACTCAAGAGATGCAAACCATCATTCTTGCAAAAAAAAAAAAAAAAAAAAAAAAAAAAAAAAAAAAGGGGCAGAATTACACAAAAAGCTGTTGTTGCTGTTCATAAATTTAGCTGAAGGTTAAGATGACATTTTAATAATCAACATTTAAAACAGAGGCCAAAACTTCAGTAAAAGCCACAGCCAATTTTAATTCCCTTTGACAGAAAACAAGACCTGTGAGAAGGTGACAGAGACCCCTCCAACATGCAGCTTTAGGGAACAATAGAATCCCAGGCAATGCTCTGCTTTCAGAAGTCACACACCATGAACCTGAGCTCCACAGCACAGACAAAGAGGCTGCTTCAAAGATAAAACAAAAACAATAATGCTACAGACACACTCTTATGCAAGTATCCCTCCTTCAGGAAAGAGCATAAGGAAGCAAACTGAAGAAACAGCTAAGAGAAAAAGGATAATCATCTCTCTGGAAGACTAAACAATATAATTGTATGGAAAACTGCTTCTCTCCTTTTCCCATCTTGCATAAGAGTGTGAAATTGAAAATCTGACATTCTCATACTTCACAGTGACAGAAATGTTCTATTTTCACTTCCAAGTGAGCAGTTTTCTGACTTTTTTTTTTTTGTGAGAAACAGCTTACAATTTCAAGATTTGCTTCCGTAAAAAATAAAATCAAAAATAAAACTTTGAAAACTTCAAACATTTCAATTTTCTCATCCCCCTTAATAAAGGACAACTGTATTCTTTTCTAGCTAAGACAGGAGCAGAAGATAAACTGATAAGGGAGTTTAGAAAACATTTGAAAAATTAATGTAATGTTTGCAGATATCCCCCAGCCCAAAACTTTACAGGCTTTTGTCAGCTGCATTCTTCATAGATTAGAAGAAATTTGAATAAAATCGATGATTTAGTCTACTTTTATCCAAAACAAGATGTTGCTCTATGTCTTACTGTTTCCTAGCTGACCTAAGAGAGTTTTAAAACAGCCTTTTGAATCATCTTTTCCTTGCTACCTAGTTCATGTTATAGTTATGATACCAGCAGCTCTTCTACAGACCTGACATAGCAGAAGACATCTGGAATAGCAACTTCTTTGTAGGATTCAAAGTATGAGAACTTGCCAAACATTTACTGCTCAAGCATTGATCAAAATCATACTGTTCAAGGTGCTGGATAACCAGAACAAAGATGAAGAACTTTCTCTATTCTAGAGTGACAGATCAATTCTATGGCAAAAAGGGTAAGGAAATGACATATATTATTGAAATAACTGAACTTTTTTTACATGATGCTTGACAATTTTTTTTAAAGACCTTGACAAAAGACTTCAGAAGAGCTGAAGGGTAGCTGTTACAAAGAGTAAATCAAAGAGCAACTAACACAAAAACACCAAAGCATACAAGATGAAACTCATTAAACACATTAACCCTTAGCAGGACAGCCACTAAGTCATGCAGTTATAGCACCATCCACAGTCTTACTGGTGGGTCTGTTTTTTGTTTTCTCCCAGAAGAGGAGAGGCAAAATGCTTGACTTACTAGCACTCTAAGCTAGTTTCAAAACCAGAATGAATAGCTTTGATTTTGAGAAAGATAAATTGTAAGTTTCCTTTTCCAAAGTGAAATAACTTGCTTAATTTTGAATGACTGCTCTTACACTGGATTATTTTAGCACCTTACAATTCTCCATCCTTCCCATTTGCAAATACAGACAACTCAAAGTAATAGTTCTCTGTTTTGAAGAACAAAGGCTATTTGCCCCATCTCCTCACCAAATTTCAACCCACTTCTCTTTCCACTCTTGTTTTGAATTTTACACCTCTTCACCTACATATTCTTCTCATAACACTGCAAAGAACTGCGCATTCTCAGAAATGCACTGAAACTTAAAAAATAGAACTTTATGATAGATGTACAATACAGAAAGTGAAAGAACCATCAGGACTACACGTATTAAAAGGAATTACACATGTGCAAATACCTAGCATTAGTTGGCCTAAATTTACTTAATTGCAAAATGTTCAGAGGAAAGACTGTTAAGAGGAAGCCTTGTCCTAGGAAGATAGGATCTCAAATACATGGTTTGCTCCTTTTTCTCCATCTTCTGCTTGATGCAGAAGAAGCTGACATATGCTCCCTATTAACAGCTGCTCCTGAAGCTTGAAGGAGATTCAGACCTTTTAGCCTATCAGAAATTCTCAGGTATTGCCTGTGTTCTTGTGGTGGGGTGACTTTAGCTGGTCACCATTGCCCACCACTTCCCCTCCTTGGCCAAACAACAAAAGGTTTGTGGGTCGAGATAAGGACTGAGAAGTCACCCAGTTACCATCAGAGGTAAAACAGGCTCAACTCAGGGAAATTAGTTTAATTATTACCAGTCAGAGTACGGTAATGAGAAAATAAACCCAAATCTTACTTTTCCCGCAACCCTCCCTTCTTTCCAGGTTTAAGTTCATTCCCAATTTCACTACCTCCTGCCCCAGTGCAGCACAGGGGGACAGTTAGTGGGACCTGCAGCCTGTTCACGACACATTGTCTCTGACACTCTATCCTCCTTGATCTCTTTGTCTGATCCAGCATGGGACCCTCCCATGGGAAACAGTCCTGCACAAACTGCTCCAGTGCAGGTTCCTCGCAGGGTCACAGGTCCAGTCAGCAAACCTGCTTTAGCCTGAGCTTTCCACAGGGTCACAGCCTTCTTTGGGCATCCATCTGCTCTGGCGGGGGGTCCTCCACAGGCTGCAGGTGGATCTCTGCTCATCATGGACCTCCACAGGCTGCAGAGGGACATCCTGCTTCACCACAGGCTGCACCATGGCCTGCAGCGAAATCCCTTCTCCGGCACCTGGAGAACGACCTTCCCCTCCTACATCACTGGTCTTAGTATCTGCAGTTGCTTCTCTCTCATATTCTCACTCCTCTCTTCTCTGGCTGCTGTTGAGCTGCAGGGTTTTCCCCCTTTATTAAATCTGTTATCCCAGAGGCTCTACTGCCATGGGCTTGGGCTTAGCCATCTGCAGGTCCATCTTGGAGCCAGCTGGCCTTGGCTCTGTCAGACATGGGGAAGCTTCTGGCAGCTTCTCACACACCCTCTGTAGCCCTTCTGCGAAAACCTTGCCATGCAAAGCCAATACAATTCTCCTGAATAATACTATGCTCAAAGAAACCCGCCATCCAATGATCCTCCACAAATGTCAGAATGCAACAGGAAATATCTGTGATGCTTTCCTCTGTAGTCATCACCTCCCTACCACTTGCTCCAAAACAGACAATCCACAGCTTCTGTTGCTGCCTGCTTCCTCCTCTTCAGGGCTGATCTTAACATCCTGTGGGATTGTTTCCCCTATTTACCCCAGACACAGCAACTGCTAACTACTCCTTCACAGCTGGAACTGCACCTCCTGGATCTTCCCGTTGTGAACACATAGCCAAGTACCATGTAAGAGACCAAACACTTCTGTGACAAGAATCCAAACAAATGGTAAATTGGTAGAAATGGTAGAAATTACTCATTCTCAGGGTTGTCTCCACAGTACGTGGAAGATTAGCAAAAAAAGCCAAGAGATACCCTAGGTTTGCAAAGAAATTTATTTCAGACATAATAAGATGAAAGAACATTCTTTCATGTGGTAAATAAGCTAAAACTAGTATTAAAAATTAATTTAGGAAATAATAATGAAAACGTGAAGTGCTATTTTCCATGCTAAAAGAAAAAAAATACAGGAATTCAATGTTACTAGATGATACATTAATCCTTCCCATGCAGAGAAACCATCTTCCAAAACCTGAATTACATTTTTGATTTAAGGCTTCAATTTGTTTCTGAAACTAGAAAGAGAAAGGGAGATATTCCAAATTATTAAGTATAATAATAAATAATCTCTATTCAAGATTTTTCCCCCCATCCACAAAAATAAATAGAAACTTCAAAGGAAGAAAACTGAATTGCCACACCTGAATGTAAGAGCATATGATTGCTTTTGACATGATTTTAAATGCTTTTGTTATCCAGAGTCCAGGACTAACAGGCATAAATCTTTTTGTCCAGGCCAGATGTGTATTATGATAATCAGAAAATCTTTCTTTCTAGAATTATTGATCCTACAGGATTTCACCCAATTAACAAAGTGCATTGCAGCAATCTAAAGAAAACACCAGCTTTATGCCATGTATAAAACTCCATCCACAGCAGCCACAGGGGCACCTCCCAAGACAGTGACTTCAGGTTCCTCAAAGAAAAGGAAGAATGACATCAGCCGCGTTACCTCAGAGGGCAAGCAGACACTCTCCCTTAGTAACACAGGCCATGTGGAGCTGGCCAAGAAAATAACTAGTGCCACTAATCCTTGTCTTTCTATACAATGATTTAAAAACTTCAGGTCATTCTACCCTTCTTTTAGAATATAAAACATGAGGGAGCTCTTCAGAATGCACCACACACAATCCAGTACACATATGAGTAATTTCAATTTTAGTTTAAATTTAGTATAAATTGTAGTATTGATCACACATATTGAATCCTTTTACAGTCAGTATTAAGACATGTCTACCCATGCATACAGAAAAATCCAAAACACAACAATGAAAAAGGAAAATGGTTTTTTAGCGCTGAAAATCTATAGAAATTCTATATCAAAATCCTCTGTGACATGCTAGAAATCATTCATGAAGGAGACATTCTGCTCTACCAGTTAATAAGTCCTTTTCTCTACTGTAGTAATCTCTGCACACCATCACCAGCAGCATGTGGTCTGCTGACTTATCTCTAGGCAATTTCTCTGAAAGATTTAATGCAGTAATTTTTATTTTTAAATCCTTTCCATTATTGACTGCATGCAAGTTGAAAACAATTATTAAAAACATGGGGAAATAAACAATAGAATAAAAACTGCTTATATGAAAAACAGAGCATCTGTAAAAATAAACAGTTGTGTGGAAAAAATCTTTAAACATTTAAATAGTAGTAGAAATGCAACATGCATCACTTCCTTAAAACTCTAAGTTAAGCTGTCCTTGTGAGACGTTTACTGCTTTAGATGACTAGGAAATAGTCAGTTTGTTGCTTCATGCTTTTACGGCAGGATTTGGTTGGTTGGTGCTTCATTTAGGGTGGGTTTTTATAATAAAGTGTAATATGAAAATACAACATCTCTCTCTCTCTCTCTCTCTGACATACACATGCACACTTTCTGGAAATACTAGTTTTTTGCTTTTTAGAAAACAGAACCAGAAAAAAAACTTTTCAGAAAACATTGGGAAAGGACAGGAGGTGAGACCACCTTTTCCAACTACCCTAGAATAAGTCATAAGTGATATATCAGTCAGGACATTTAACCATTGCTAAACACGCGTATTTCACAGGGGTTTGGATTTTCTTTTTTTATTTCAAAGAGAGCACTGTTTTTCCTAAAAAACAAAAGCAGATGAAGGACAGAAAGTACACATACAAAAAATAAAAACCTTCTAAGTCACTGTACATATGATATATTGTGTTGCCACATAAAGCTAATACAGTCATCGATTCTGACCTTGAGCAAGGACTCCTCTTGCAATCTTGACCCGTATTTCATCAACAATACAAACTGCCATATTGTAAAATCAAAAATTAAAATAGACAGCCAGTACATGTATAAGTAGAATATATATGTATATATATACACACACACCCCTATCAAGAATATCAGTGTAAGATACTGATACCTGGAACTCCAATGTCAGTAAAGTAATCACACTAGTAACTAACTGGACACACTAGGTACCAATTCAGCTCATATTTACAAATCCCACACTATTTCCATTAAACTTGCCCACTTTTCCACTATTTATTCTGAAAAGGAAAAGAGCATAAACACACATGCAAGAAGATTACTGTAAATACTGTTAATCATCAGCTCAGAAAGTATACCTTACCAATTGAGAAGTCTGACAAATGAAGGTAATTTGTACAAATTCAGTAAAAGTGATTTTTTTTTTCAAATTCAATGCACTGTTGTTTTGAGTGAAGCATAATCACTGCAGAGCAAGTGAACTTCTGCCTTGACTGAACTACTGAAAAGCATTCTCAGGCTACTCAAGGTCACTCGTTACGTCCATCTTTCTACTTGACAAAAGAAATTTTCTGACAAGGATTTACAGACTTGTCTCTTTTCTTCCGTAGTCACATAACAGATCCTTTAATGGGATTCCAACTATAGCATGCAAGCCAGGAAGACAAAATTGCAGCTTAATATATAAGTAAGGTGAAATAACGAAGAACAGAGGTTGCTGCTCAAAGTACTTCAATAGCTCAACACAAATCTCTTATCCATCTCTTATCTTTGCACTTCAGCTTTAAAAGGGTCCAGTGCAGAAACATATACAAGACCAGATGACCACCAGTAACATATCTGTATACTTTGCTTGCAACAACACCTGAGTTCTGGACCAAAATGAACCTCCTTGAACTGTGAACAGGAAAGAATTCTACCCACAAAGCTTCAATCTGGATTAAGACCTACAGTAGCCTCTGTGAACAAAAAATGTTTTAAGAAAGGATCCTAGAACACCAAGTGAGATACTCTGGAAGTGTCTTGGAAAGATGGAAGCAGATAATGACATCCATATCAGCTGTCCTTTCTTGATTACTGCTTCCTTCCCATTACTGGGAATAAGCATAAAATTCTCTATTATCATCACCTCAGGGTAGCAGCCAGCTTGACCTCAATTATTTTAATGAAGCAAACAATGAACATTAAAATTGGAATGGCTTGTTATGTAATAGTCATTAAGGCTTAGACACATGCTTAGACACATACATCCTATCAACGAAGCTTCAAAGGAGCAAGTTAATTTCCATTTGGCATGTAATTTGCAGACAGAGACACAAAAAGTGACAGAACAAACAGAACTATACCTCTGACAATCAGGATGGGAGCTAATCACCAGGGCACATTTCTTTTCAGTCCTTGCCTCTGCTTTCAAAATTCAATTTTTTCACACAAAGGAGAATGAAAACAAGCTCCCTCCACCCCCATCCATTATTTTTTTGTCTTTTCCCTAACCAGAAATCCACATAATGTCTGTTACAGGAAAAAATTGAAAAGTCAGTTGCTACTTATCTTCATTGTCTCAGCTAACAAAACATTATTTCCTTTGGGGTTTTGTTTTGGCTTTTTGTACTCAGCCTTCTCACCATGTGCTCCACAGGGAGGTTCCTTGTGAGGAAAACCTTACAGAACAAAGACCAAATGTCATCAGGACTGAGTCTAAAAGCCAAGCCTAAGACAAATGGAAAATCAGGGAGTGGAGGACACAGGCTGGCTCAGTTGTTTCCTGTTCTTAGCTGCTCTTACCAATCTGCTGCTGTTTCACTGGTAGCCATCAGCACCTCCTGGGGCTATGAGCTCTCCACAGACCTCAGCACAGGGTCTACTCTCCAGAGAGCAGCTCTTATTTACCTACTTCTGTCATACACATTTTCAGTTGTCTAGGTAATTTCTTCATATACTAAACATGAAACTATGCTCCATTCTTTAAACATTCAATTCCTATTTTGTATCTTCTAATTCTGTAACTTGGACACTTGCTGCATATTCTTAAAACATAACAATTCTATGTTGTGAAGACAACATTCATTAATCATTTGATGAATTACAGACTTTTTCTCATTGGCCTACTATCCAGTAACTTATTAATCACACCTGCAAGCTCCCTTGATATTAGTTGCACAGCTACAATGGTAAGACTTTGTATTTTGTAGGTCTGCATACTATTGCTTTAGTCCATAATGGCGACAGATTTGGGGAAGAGAGGAAAAAGGAGACCCAGATCTTTTTTGCTGAATGGTCTGGAAGCCTTCAACATTACTTGCAGCAGCAGAGGAGGAAAACTGATCTATCTTCCCAAGAAATTCTCAGCTGGTTGCAGCTCAGGTATATGAGAACCAGCTCCTCCCTTCCTTCCTTTAAAATAGGCAGACGCTCAGCAAGAAAAGGAGCTGACCTAACTTAACTACCTGTTTTACAAAAGCATCTCTCTGTTCAAGAATACTGAAAGACACGATATATTTAACAGACCTATCTCCAAATACCAAAGAGTATATGACATCTGTAATTGCCAGTGTCCTGTGGGACTTCATGAAGATGCTTTATTTGGATGTAACACACTCCTGAGGACAACCTAAGAGTTCTGAGTTTCTAAAGAAGTCCACTTCTTACGTCAAGGAAACAGAGAGACACCAGAGAGAGCTTCACAGCCCTTGCAACACATATGGTTAGTCAAGAAGGTAAAAGTAGTTCTGGCAGGATCCCTGAGAATGCCTCCAGAATACTCAGCAAAACAGCCCACCTACTTCTGGCCAAAACAAATCAGATGCTTCCCTTTGCTACCTGCTTACCACACTTCCTTATGCCAACAACTCCATATGTAAGGTTAAATGCATGCTTTCTGTATTCAATCTATCCTCACCTGAGAAACGAGCTACTGAATGACAGAAAGGCAATTGGGGGGAGGAGATGAGGAAAAGACCTTGTGTCCATGCAGACAGACTACAACAAAAAGTTCAAATCTTGCCAGAGAATATTTAAGCAGAAAGACAATCTTGGATTTTCTAAACTAGAGGATGTTTTTAGTCTTAATCAATATTTTGATATATATACAACTATCCTTTAATGGCTTCATATTATATAGATGGGGGGGAAATGAGAGGAGAGGGAAGCTTTTCCTGTTATCATCCCAAAATCTTTTATTTATTCTGAGAATAACCCTCTTGCTGCTTAAATCTGAAGAAGAACATTTCACCCTCCCAAAATAACAAACTTTATGGTTTCTTCACTGTTGAAGAGGAAGATTTACAAACAAACCAAAGAACTAAAATACCGCAGGAAAATAAAATTCCTCTTATAGTGCCAGCTGTTTCAGAGTATTTCATGCAGCTACTCCACAAGTCTTTAGGTGAGAAGTGAAATCTATTTAAAAGAGCTGGTTGTCATAATAAATACACAAGTGAACGTGTGTGATTCAGACAAATTGTATCAATGAGCACTGTGTTTTCCCACAAATCAAAGTGAGTAGGCTATTTTTCTGCAAAATAATCAGTATCAACCTAGCACTGGTGACTGCCACTGGAGGGAGGAGTCTGGGAATCAGGGCCTGTTGCAGGAGACATGACAGGTTTTCTCTTTTGCCTGTTGTGTTAGAGATCCCTGTGAATACTCCACGTATCTAAGTAAAACATGACATTTTGTATAAAAACAACCGACAAGTATTGGGTTCCCTCACCATGGTCCCTTTTCTTGAGCATTTTCTATTAACCATATCCTACTAACAGCCACCCATTGAGACTTAGCATTTACTATCAAAGACAACTCAAGGGAAGCAGAGTGTTGGGATCTTATGAAAAATCATAGGGAATAGAAAAAGCAGCTCTCAAGATTGTTTCCCCCACCTCAAGTTGCTTTCAGTGATCCAGAACAAAAAAAATGAGAGAAGCAAAGGGAAGGAGTCCACAAATTCAAGTAAATCTTGGATGGCAACTAGCTGCCATCTAGCCAAGCAGGAAGCACACTGCTCTATTTTAAACCACAGAATGCAGTACTGAGAGCAGTTTATAAAAAGCACTTTGTGGGAAATTATTCTTATGCAATTTTAATATAAAAGTTATCTTGAAAAGTCATTATTTTTAGGCATAAAATGTTACTCATAAGCAGATGTTATTCTGTGGGCTCTTCTCAGTAACAGTTTTTCTTACGCTTCAGAAGGAACACCTTGCTGAAGTTAACAGCTATAGCCCTGAGCTGGAAAGTACATTTTGATTATCAGGAATTCAGGCTCATTTGTGAATTTCAAGCATTCCAAAGAGCTTCTAAAATATTGCTGCTAGCCATTAAGTCAACATCAGCAATCACAGGAAAATCCCATCAGTTTAGTGCAATACAGGACACAATTGATAAAAGGCGGGGTTTGGACTTCGAAAGAAATTCATCTTCAGAAAAGACCATGTTGAACATAAATTATACACTTCAACTTGACTAGCTTCAAGGATGCAGAGCTTTCTCTCAGAACACTTGGTGCTGGAAAAAGTAACTCTGAATCTTTTTTGATATTTATTATTATTCCATTCCACCTGGGAATATATAAAGACACATACTGCCACTTAGAGAAGTCCAATATCCCATACAGTATACAAACTTCTGATGGACAGTTCCAGTCCTTCTTCCCTTTCCCAAGACTACTTATAGATCCTTTCATCCCTCCTCACAATAAGCCATCTAACTTGTAGTGTCCAAGCATAAAATTAAATTTCGTTTCCATCAATTTAAAAAACTCTTAGGTGTGGGTAGATATTACTTTCTCATCTTACAGTCAATTCACCTCACCTTTTCTGAGAAGTCAGTGAGCTGTCAGCATCAAGGCTATCTGATCTTGCTGCTCCTGAGGCTTCCATAAAGTGTACCTTTATAGCTTGTGACAAAGCATTCCAAATCCATCCCTTTGACTTCTCCCCATGTACTAAAGCTGACTGTCAATAGGTTTAAATTGACATCATTAACTTTACAGCACTCAAGTGATTCAACATAAACTACCATAATTTTGAGTAGCTGATGTGACACACTGTAATATGGTGGAAGTACCTTTATATAGCAACTTTTCCACAAATCCATCTGGTTTGTGTCTGTCAGCCTAGACGTATCAATAAAACTGCACTTGGATAACTGGGGTTCTTGGAGAAAATCTGTAAGCAGTTATCCCAGAACACAGCAGATACCACCAGAAAAACATTCTAAGAAGTATGTGCAAGAACATACGACTGTGCTTCCCAGAAAGTGGCAAAGGGAAGAAACAAATACACAGGCCATAACAAAAATTAAAAATAATTCATTAATGACAGGTATATATCTAGTACCTACAGCACAATGCTGCTTTAAAGCATATGTCAGACTTGGGCAGATGTAATTCAGATTTGCTTGTTGGATGAGATGTTGCTAGCCATTGTCATTAGCCACGTTTTAAAAGCATACTGTCAGAAATCAGGATTGCAACCAAGCTGCTGAAAAGCACCTACATAGCACAGTTTCCAAAGCATTCAACACCTGCAAGACAAGCACTACAATAAGAACATGCAGCAAAAGCTGTTGGGGATCAGGTCTTTGATAAATAACTGATAGCTACAGTGCTTACTGTTCATGTCTGTTGTAAACTCAAAATGTTTCCTGTGTTTCTTACAGTAGCATGCATTATTTTAGGTATTACAAAAGGAACTGAAGATTATAGTAAGCCCTCAATAAAAGTGTATAATAATGTAAACTTAATGGTATCCTTAAAATATATGAGCCATTTCTGTGGTTAGTTTCTCCTTGAGGGCATTTATGTAAGTACTTTCTGTACTTGATATTTGAAACTTGGCTAGCCACCTAACAGTACATTGTCATCTATTACCACTGAGAACATTCAAAACTATCTTCTATTTAATTTAATAAAAATAGCATGTAAGTGTGGGTTAACAAAATGGCCCATGTATCTCAGAAGAAGAAATTTACATTACAAACAGAGTTGCAGAAGGTGCCCCCTGTCACCCTTGTTCAGGGTTTGCTGTGAAAATCACTGCTGCATCAGCCAACCACCCAGAAACCTGCACTGAAAAGACCATGAGACGTGATACCCTAAGCTGGGAAAAGATTTACAGAAGTATGTTTTCTTTAAAGCTTCATTTTCAAATTGAGAGCTCTGATTTTACAATACTGCAGTATTTGCGCTATAATTGTGAAAGAAAACAGCCCATTTTATGTATGCACATAAAACAAAACAGTTGAATTTTGTACGTAAAGCAGAATTAAGTGACAGTTTTGAAAGCACACAGAAACTGGAGACTAAATTCCCTTCAAATGTGACTTGTCTCAAGATCCCTTGGAAACCTACCATTTACTTGAAATGTAATTAAATGTTTTAATAACTGTTAAGAATAATCTTGGCTTCTCTGCAATTGCTTAAGAAAATGAATGCTGCAGCAGTCTCTGAATGTAGTTATCATACATACAGTACTATCCTTAATTTATAAACTGCCATTTATTAAATGATGGAAAATTATCATCTTTACACATGTTCAATTACTGCTAAACTAGAGGCTGAAAAAAATCATGGAAAGAAGCCATGTTTGTATTACTCATATTTTTCAGGTTTGAAGGGGGGGCTGGTAGGGGGAAATATCAGAAATAATGAACCAGGTTCATTCTTGACATAACCCATATGGACAAACAGTGTAATTTCAGTAGAACATTTGCTCTACGATTCCCATGGCAACCTTAATTCTCCCTGCCTGGGTATCTGGAACCCAGGATGACTCAACCTTCACATGAACACAAAATCAAATGCACAGAACAAAGTGTGGTTTAGAAAGATGCTACTTATATGCACCCTTTGTGACCTCAAACATATTGCAAACACAAGGTAAAGGTTCAGAGATCACAGAAGTATTCAGCTCATGTTTATGTAATGATAACAACTGGTTTATAGTATTAGAATAATTTCAATCTCCTCACCCTCAAAGTAAGACAGTTAATGCTACTTATTGAATATTTTTTATAAGCACATTCACATTTACTATTCTAGGAGGTACTAGACTGACACTGTCAGGGATTTAAGCATCCCATTTACTCCCCAAAGAGACATGTTTCTATTGATCTTAGCCCTACTAACTTGAGATAGAATAAGCAGATACAGGAGATGAGACATCTGTAGACAAGTCAAACACCCTCCAAAGAAACTGCCACAGAAGGCACCAAATAACTGCATCTCTTCTACATGCTCTCAGTTCTGTTTTTCTCTCTAATGAGATGAAGGGCAGGCAATCACACAAACATTGCTGCACAGCTAAAAGACCACTTCTGTGTGCTCACACTGGTATTTTCATACTGTACAAAGATCACATGTTTCTAGAACAGGGTCCAACACCAATTCAGAAATGCAGAGGTAACACCTGCAGCTGTTCCTTTCAGACCATGTTAGGCTTGAAACTAGTTTATACTGTTACAGGTTTAATGCCTCCAAACAAATCATAATGGCTCCTGTTAAAACCCAGCTCGGAGCAACCCTTTGGGTATCAGCAAGCTCAGCTGCAACTGAGCTGTTAAATGTACCTGTAACACAAATTTGTATTACAACACTTCTCAATTCGAAAAGTGTGTCTAAGCACAGTTAAATAGTTGTGCTGTAGTATAATTTACACTGCTATGTTCTGTGCCAAATAAATATCAACTACTGAATTACGGCTTAAGGCCTCATTCACTTTCTGTTGATTTCAATGGACACAAAACTGACACAAAGGTTTTCAGCTGTCTTTTCTTCTGCTTCACTTTTTTTCAAGCCAAGAAGTATCAACTGCTTTCTGAGAAACACCTGGTTTTGGGTGTGAGCTTTTTCCAAGCACTTTTACATTACCTGTTTTAGAGTGAAGACATTCATCCCTGTTTTTCACACCCAGATAATTCAAGTGAAAAATTTCTGACTGAGTTTGCAGACAAATGAAAGTGTAATACATACAATACACATAAAGTATAGATATAGTGTTATGAAGATGTAATCTCTTAAGTAAGATATCTCATTTTCTAACTAACATCCATCTAAAAACTACTTACCTTGTATATGATATGATGCACTTGCTTAAAGATGATCTATAGGATGGGCCTTTACTAATTTATTATGTATGATGGGGTGTTGGAGGAAGATATTTTAAATACAAGTCCAGGAAAAAAATGGACAGTTTCAACTAACAAAGGCTACTCCTCTGTGTTCTTTCCCTCCTTTTTCCAAAGTTGGCACTCACTGTACCACCATATTATTTCTTCAAATGAACAGAAAACAGGATACTTGGGTTTCAAAACTGAAACAGTTTAAATACGTTCTGCAGTATCTATGAGAGATTAAATGCCCTGGTCAGTCCAACTCAGACAGTTCTCTAGAGTGTATTTTCTACACTTGTTTTGAAATGCAGGAAGACTCTAGTTAAAAGAATCAACCACAAACTGCCACGAAGAGAATATCACAAAGCTACCTTTTATGCTAAAACACGTCTAGAAAGAAAAATGGACGTGATTTTAGGCAACCAATTTTATACCTGACTAGCAAAGGCACAGCAACACAGACTTCGACAGTGCTACTGTAGTTGCAGTCCATGGTTATAATTTATCTCCTGATAAAGCACCCATATTACTAGGCCAGAGAGACTGAAGTTAGCACAGTTTAGCAGCCCATCCTACCTCCACACCTTAGGGGAACACGAGACCATTTTCATCTCCTAAAAGCAAATATTTGATTTATTACTCATGCAGACCTAAAGGTCATCTTTGTTACAAAGCTAGCTATCATGTTCCTCCACTCCAAAATCAAGGTGAGAACTGCCAGTGAAAGCAATGATCTAATACATAGCACTTCTCCCCACTTACACAAAGTAATTTTACACAAGATTAGGCACATACATTCAAAAACAATTATTAACAGGATTTTAAAATGGTCTTTTGCATAGTTCACACTGCCTAAGCATGATGTCCTGTTTGAGGAGCTGAACATTTTTTTTTTCATGTGCCCTTATTGCACAACCTCAGAGAACCTCAACACTATGCCAAACATCTAGAGCTACAGCATTCCTTTTTCTGGGACTCACTTTAGACTTAATTCATCAACCTTTCCATGTACATACTTCCAGAGAAACAAAAGAAGGGCAAAAATATTGAAATAAAAATCAAAACTTGACCTTCTCAAAGTTTCAAAGTAAAACTTGGCATAGATCAAAAATCATCAGGATTCCCCCCAGTACCAGCATAAACACTGACTATAAAACTTTAACATCATGACTGTATGTCTTCACACAAAGCTCACACATGTGAAAGTCCTAGAAGTCTGAATGTTTCCCCCAGTGGTTTAAGTACTGCATCTCCTTTTACACCTACAATGCTGCCGGTGCAGTGCTATAATTCTGTAACAGAATAAACACTTCTCCACAGAAAATAGCATCTTTTTTTACTAACAGTAGCTAGTCACAGTTCCTAACTTTGTTATCCAAATATTACAGTGACCTGAAGACATTCACTTCCCACTTGAAAAAAACTCAAAAGTGTTTTAGAATCATCTTAACCACATAAAATTGGACAATTGCAGCCTCACAAAACTGCTGGTAAACCTCACTCTATGAAGACCTACGTGCAAGCTGTAGATATCCCGATACTGTAAGGGAAGAAGCAAAGAATTATCACTTAGCTGCATAATTCTTGCAGGAATCAAATGGTAACTGTGTTTATATACGGAAAAGGATGTGCAAGAAGCGGTAGGATTGACACCTTACCAAAACGCAGTCCTTTCCAAGTTCTGGGACTGCCCTTCGGAACATAAAAGAGATGTCACATTGGTAGAGGCCCCATGAAATCCAGATCTCACTGTACCAAATGTTCAGAAACCCATGCTGATGACTAGTCAGGGCATCAAAAGTTGTTACAAACACCACAGTTCAAAGGGATCAGAAAATTCTCCACTGACTTTTTTTAAATTGTGGGAAGAAATGTTTCTCTGGACTTCTTTTAGTTTAATTTCTCAAAATTTCTAAATAACTAGCATCAAATACTACAAAATCTTCACACACTTGGTTCTTTCACAACAATCATAAAACTGGCAGAGGTTGTACAAGAGGCAGACACTCTCAACCAAAATAAAGACCATTCTGAGATGAAGTGTGACACTAGTATTTAGTTCAGTGACAGCTAAAATTTAATACGAAGTGTGATGTGGCCACTTGGCTTAACATTTCAGTTGACTTTAACCACCTACAGTAACAAAATCTGAAAGCTTAACTCTTATCATAAATTTCTAAGAGGATGATAATATGCACAGTTTTAAAAACAGAATTAAATTTCAAGACCACAGAGACTTAGGTTATCATAAAATCACTTACTGAAAAATTAGCTCAAAGTACCCCTTTAATGCTAAGTCATGGTCCAAATAAAGAAGTAGGATCAAATAATTCTGCATAAAGTGCAACATGCTGCAGGCCATTTATCACAAGTTAATGTATAGTTAATTTTAGTTTTGATGTCACATTCCATAAATCAGTATGGATTGGACTATTAACACCGAGTTAATATAACCAAAAATCTAATTTAACAGAACAATATTAAACAGCATAAAAAATTACATTATGATAAAAAGTAATGCTCCTGAGCTCCTTTTCAATTCAACACTATACAAAAGTAGGTCAAGTATTAAAACATAATTTTTTTATAGCAGTCAAAAGCTCCATACTTATGCTCAATTTTAACTTACCAAAATTTGGAAAAAAGGTGAAATTTTAATTTCACAACAGCAACACTTACTACATGTGTCATTTTGCAGACCTAGACAGCTGTATTTACTACATTTACACAATTTTTCATGTCAGTTTGGTGCTAAATAGACCTCTTTGCTACAATTAGTTTCATTCTAAAATTCTCTATGCTGTTAAAAATGAAATTAAATCAGCCAGAACAAACCACAGAATGAAACAATGTGTTGTTTACTCTTACTGTGAAGTGAAAAGAGGGGAAAAAGAACAATCAAGTACTACGAAACATCTTGCATTATATAAAATATAGGAGTACATTTTGTCCTCTTTACAACATGGAGATACACTTCAATTTTTTATAAATAATATGGCCAAATCGAGAAAGTTCAGAATTGAGTGGTAATTTCAAGTTAACACTTTCTTGGGAACATTGTCCAAGCTAGTGAAGACCACATGCCTGAAGTGAAGGACGCCCCTTTTGGCAGCATTTCTGTTTTTCAAAGATCACCTATAATATGGTAGCACTAGCATACCATAACATTGTTGTGAAATTTAAAACACCTGCTTCCTCTCCTTTTCCAGAAGCAGATCAACTTTTTCCACTGACTCAACAACTCTGTTTTATAAGGTGTAAAATTAGCTAATGCCATCATACTTATAGAACAATTTTTAAAAACTTATATGCATGTCAAAGCTTCAATGGCATTATTCAATGAACACTACCATTGACCTATAATCCTTTTGCAGTCTCTTCCCTACATCCAAATCATGCCAAACAACTTTCAAATTAAAAGCAAAGATTTGGGCATTGAAGAAAGGATTAACTCTTTCTTTACTTTTAGCTCCTATTTTTCATTGTTTCAGATTTAAAAAATCAGGATTAGAACAGATTTAAGTGCACTTTTGTGAAGGGCTCTGAATGCACCTTTTATTGATAAATTTAACAGAGGATGGATCTAACAGGCACCAACTGACTCTTACAGGGAACAAGAATATTCTCTAAAAACACAGGTATCATATACTCAAGTCAATTGCATTCATGCTGGAAAAAGGGGGAGAAGAAAGTGCATAGAGCACGTCGTTGAAATAAAATCTGCTTCTTTAATCTGGAAAAAAACAGACATCCTTTCACAAGATCCATCTTGTGAAACAACATCAGTCAAGCAGCCACTTTTTACAAGAGACTGGGAAAGAGGGCAGAAGGTCTGATTTCTCTATTGTTATGCTCTTCTTTAAGAAGCAGCACCCACACAAAAAAAAAAATCTAATACACAAAAAATTAAACTTCAGACATCTCCTTATAAAATTTTCTTATGCATCATTCATCTTAGTACCATTTTCCCTGCCTGAGATGTACTCGTTTCTTTCAACCATTTCTGTATCTTCAATGTCTAAGGGTTTTTTTTTATTATTGCAGCCCTCTAAAGGGAACTGGTGCTACCACTCATATCAAACAGAACAAAATAGCTACCTTCCATGATTACAGATTCAAATCCTGTAATAGTTACCTTTTGTGGAATGATATCACATTGCAATACACTGTAAACAAGTGAGTCAGCAATCATCGGCCTTTTCTGCAAGGATGATACCTGACCTCTTACTCATTCTTTTACTATAGGTTAGCATTTATTTCTTCCAAGTGTAGCTCTTTGCAACTGATTACTTTTTCCTTTCCCAACTTATTATGATCATCACATACACTAATACTCTTTTAAACTGCTTTCAGCCTTACTCAGAGCTTCATTTGACAAAATTGCAAGAGTTCCCACTGTAGATTTTATTAACAGGTTTAAGGCGCACTTTGAATTCAACCTGTGAGAGAAAATACATTTAGTATGCTAGAAACAAATTGGGGGAAATGACTGGTAGACAAAGACAGGATATTCTTATAAAAAACCAACAGATGTGTGTTTTCTGTAATGTAAAGAAAATGTGGGTGACATTCAGACAGTGAGCTCTTCATTTTTAATGTTAACTAGAATAAAAACAAGTATTCTTCATCAGGATGTGCAATTTAAGCCTCCATTGTGAGTACACACCAAGAATTTATTCAAATTCTTAACAAGAAAGACAAACCAAAAAATAATAAGGGATGAAAGATGGAAGTATGTTCTATGAAAATCTGCCATACTATTTAAGCTTAAAACTCTGTACTATTTTTGTTGTCTGGAAAACAGACTTAAATCAGTATGAGTTAAGTTTCTTAAACACTGGTATAAACAGGCTTTAAAAGAATCCTGCTTTCTTCTTTGGTTTTCATGCCTTTGATATAGACAAACTATTTTTCCATGGCAGGCGGAGCAATATAAACTTGACAAAAAGTTAAGACTACAGCAGTATAGCAACAAACTGCTGAGTGTGGGGAGCTATGCCTTCCTTCACACACATTCATCAGACATATCCAAGCAGTTTTATTCCAGCTATATTTAAATGCTTAAGGGCCTGTTTTCCAATCTGAAAAGTTTTGTTGCACACAGCTTCAAAGAGACATTCCTCCAGTACTGAAACAACACTGCAAAGTCTGGGAGCTGTAGCCAATCTGCTTCATTTTTTAAACGTGTGCACACCAATTTTAACATCAGCATAAAAAAAATCTGTATATACCTGACCTGAAGCTGAACCAGAACTAAAGCCCACCTCTTGCTCAGCAAGGGGATCAAAACAAAGCAGTCATAAAGTAGGAAACAAAGAGAATCATTAACCTGCCAGACTCAATTGCTTATTCTAAAGCAGAATAAGCACTTCCAAGTTATAGCAGAACAGCAGATGTTTCTCTTACCTCTCTGACTTCATGGAGTTGACCAGATCGCTGGCTCTTTGCTCTTCGAGCAGCTGCAGGTGATTTGTGATGTGTGATGGTTACAACAGTCGGCCCACTTTGATTCATGTGTTTCTGGCCACTCGGAGATGCAGAATTAACTGTCCCAGGCGGCAGCAGAGATGAGCTTCTACTTCGTGAGGATAAGACGTTCTAGAACAAGCAATAGGATTGTGATATTAACAACCTTCACACAGTAATAATTTACAATCCACACTATAGATTTGTATTGTTCTACTTTCCTTACAAACCTAAATCTGGAGGTGTAACTGATTTATTCCTTCTGAACCACATGCACTGCTCAGCAGAGATGTTCTTGGAAACATCAATGCTATTGTCTTTGCTTCTTGGCTTGCCTGAAATTGGCCTTTGCAAAAATCTTCACAGATCTTACATAATAACATGCTGCTTAGTTCTCACAACCCTACTTTTTAGGAATGCTTAGAAGGGATTTTGCAGACAAAGTAACAACAATGCCAACACAAATATTGTTTATGAAACCACTGACCTACAATTGATCAAACTCGTGTGAACAGCAAGGAAGAAAAAAGTTTTAATGCTTAATCTTAATGCTTTCATTTGATGAATTTCTAAAACAGTGTAGTATTGTTTTCAACATCAGAGAAGGTGCAATTTTGGCAAGGCCAATCCACACACCAATTAACATTTAAAACAAAACATGGCTTAAAGAAATCAAACATTTTGGAGTAAACTTGGGAAAAATCAAATATACAAACAGGGCCAGAAATAAATCTCCAACAGTATCTGCAGTATGAATACTTTTAACATAGAACAAATCAGTCAGGATATCAAAGAACAACTTCTGGTTTTATCTAACCGTCTGCCAGTATTGCTATCTCAGTTTGTTCCCCACAGACCTCAAACACAAGTTATCCTGGAGGTCTATAGGACAACAATTCTCAGTCAAGCTCAGATGGGCACCAGAGCTCCATGGGACATCATAAATAAAAGTGCAATATAAAAAAAGCATTTCCCTTCTATATGAACGGTTGATTGCATCTGTAAGGTTAAAACCAAAACAGAGTAACTTTGCTCTCATGAAACACAAACCAGTTCAGAGAGTAACATTTAGTAGCACTTTAAGACAGACAAGTAATTGCACAGCCCGATGGGTAAAACACCTTTTCAACCCTCCTACAAACCCTGCACAAATAACAATGGCAACCTACAACATTGCTAAAACAGTTACCATCAACACGAGGTGCTTCTCCTGAGCCTGCTGGTGAGTGCACAAAAGCATTCCTTGGATAGAATCTCTTTTCTTATACCTTATAAGCCACATTTTGCAAACGTGGCAAATGTGACAGGTTCCAACTAGCATTGAAATTGAAGTCAGGCCTCATATTACCACCACACTGACTGTAAAGGACAAGGCAGATTATCTGGCACTGCCAAGGAGGACAAGTAAAAGAAATTACATAAATCCCTCTGCCATCCCCACACAAAACTAAACTCTAGACTTTTTGAAGGTTTAAAAAATGGGTTATCACATTGCCAGTGTCTAAAGAGCTGCTAATCTCATAGAAATTATTATTATTCCATTGGTCTAGACATAACATTTACAAACGCTTCCAAGAATGATGGTCTGACTGTTTTTTAAATTAATATATTCTTTGCTACCATGGCCAATAAGATTACAATAATAAGTATCTGTTCAAAAATTATCCACCCTGGCTGATAAATCACAATTGCATTAAAACTGGATTTGACTCTAAGGCAAAACGGCAGCATGAGGTGTAATTTGTCAGACAGGCACAGAAGGTTGCCAGGTTTATAATTCATATTCCATTTGAAAGATCATGGCTTAGACATAACTACAATTAAAATTAGAACCAGAAGAAAAGGTACTTGGGAGAAAGAAGGGAAGGAAGGAAACTGAATTTCCTTTTTTAAACACATGTTCCACAGAAATAGGGTATTCCTAGTATATAAGAGCAGAATATACTTCACTAATTTTTTTTTTTTCAAACTGATTAGCATCAGAATACTTCTAAACTAAATTTAGGGTGTAGAGGAAGAACAAGATAATTTTTTTTTTTAATCATAAAATCAACTCTTTCAGATTAATAAAAGTTATTTTTGTTTTAGAATGAAATCTTTTGAGAATATTTTAGTATCATACTATCACACTATTAAAAACACACAGCTGCTACGTTCAAATAGCTAAACCGATCCTAAAATTTAGACCAACAGCAGCAATGCAAAACAGTAAGCCCATTAGTTTCGCTGAAAAAAACCCAATATTCTGTGAGAGGTAAAATTTTATTATTTTTTATTTTCTTGAGGGAGAGCTATAGATCTGCATATAACAAAAGTAACACAAAACATATACAGAAAAGTCCATGCACTGGTTCTGTTTAAACACAGAATCAAGAAGGTATTCTAGAAATGAGTCAGCTTTCAGCAAAAATAATCTCATTTAAGCTGCACGTTGAGAAATATGTTCATAAACTGAAATGCACGTATTCTAAAGTATCTCCATCATTTATATTATTTAGCAATACAATGCTATTTTCCCTCAACACAGGGTTTCCAACTGCAGTGAACCATCTTCAGCTGTCCCATGGATCACAACAGACAACCTTTGACTGCCGCTCCTGCCCCACACTTTCTCCCATGTCAATTTACATGATATGCCTTTCACCAAACCCCATTTACACCGAGTCATAAATTTTGATAGTGAACTATTACTACAAAAGCTGCTAGCCAGCTGCCATTTTTTTAACTGGTTCTGTAAGTAATGAACACATTTCCAAGAAATAGATATTTCCATCATTTGAATCTCTTAATCCAGATTATCCTTTTTTTCCACTGCAACATTTGCTCTATATCATATCAGAACTCACTGGGCTACATCACCTACACTCCCAAAATGTGACTAGAGACAGAACAGTCTGTGGGACCACAGCGCACTAAAGCTGGCTTTTCCTAAGTTTTGCCAAAGTATGTGGCAGCTCACATACTGTTCACCAACTCCTGGTGAACAGTCATTTAGGGCATGGCGTTTGGGGATCAGTGGAGCAGGAAAGAAAAATCAGAAAAACCAGCCCATATCTAGTTTCAGTAGTGGGTGGTGCTCGAGGAGGCTGTCCTGCTATAGGGACACTAGGTAAACTCAACCTCTACATACACAAGCACCCAGCCTGGCAAGAGCTGCCCATAATCCACTGTCTGGTGCACCTGACACTCAGCTCTGTTGTAGGGCAAGGCATGGAGCTATGGGATCTCCAGGAAGAGATTACCTCTGCCAGTGAGTCTCCTAGAGTCCTCTGCTTCCCCTCACAGCACAAAATAGTTATCAATCCTATGTAGCTCATCCAGTCAGGGGGACTAGCAATCTGGAATTCACACACACATAGTCCATGCCAAGTATCAGAGCCAAATACATTGGTCCATGATCAGCTCTTATCTATATGCAAGATCTATAAGCAAGTTCTCCTCATCTCTTTGTTTTCTGTCCCTTTATATGCTTCATTCACCTATAGTGATCCAACGTTTCCAAACAATGTGCCAGAAAATTCCAACAGCCCACAACACAAATCCACCAGCTTTTAAATTTGTGATTGTTCTTTAGAGAGCATCTGTAACATACAAACCTTAAATGAGCTCAGCATCAGGACCTCTGGCTACCCATGAAGCTATCTCTAGGCAAGGTGCCATGATAAACATATAAATTTGCAACTTAAATCTTGCAAAATCAGTCAGTCAGTATGTGTGTGAATGTCTGCAGGAGGCAGTTTTTACAACCAGACAAAACTTTTTCAAGTTGGACTGCACTCCTTCACTGCCAAAGAGAAAGCAGCAGAGCACTGTGCCTGCTGCATCTAAAGAAATGAGGGAAGCATCCAATTCCTTCTGAAAGCTTCTTCCTGTCACTGCCAGAAGAGGACTCTCCAGGAACTGCACACTCAGCCCCTCAGGCACTTTTGAATTTTACAGCACATTGTCAAAACCTATGTCCCAGCCAAATACTTGACTCCTCTTTTGCAGAATTTCTTCAAATTAAACACTGGGAATGACAAACGTCACTTTTACATTGACACACAGCTGTGCAAAAATCAGAATTTTCCATTTTTGTTAAAATGTTAATACCTATGTGAATTTTTCCACTGCTAAAAACACTCTAATTATACATCATACTACAACAGTCATTAAAGTCACTCTCATAGGAAATCAAAGCAATGACAGTAACTGATGGGCCTTTATGCCTAATCCCCTGCTCTTCCCCCAGCACTGCTCATACAACTGATCTGCCCCACTAATTATCATCATACATCATTTTCTTTGGTCTTGCTGCTTTCTGGCTCACAAATAAATACAAAGATAGCAAAAGGTCTGATGAAAGGAAGACATAAGCTCTTCAACAATTAGTAATGTACAGTGCCAATAATGAGTCAAGAAATCCGCAGGCTGAAGCATCCCAAAAGGACTGCAAATTTTCTTTCCTGAGGCTACACCTTATCATTGCCACCAACATTTCGCCTGCTAATAAAACAAAACCAATAAACGAATAATAAAGAAGCTAATAAAAGATAATAATTAATTAATAACTTGCATTCATATGAGTTTTATGACCTAAAGCTAGCTAAAGTATGCTCAGCTAACATAGATTTGGGTTAAGATTTTTACTTTAGAAAAATGTCCATCCGCAAGATAAAAAAGCAGTACAATGAATGCTTCTATTTGGATATCAAAAATCTCAACAATTAAAATAATGGAATTGCAGAACAGTGAGTTCGAACTATACTAATGTTTTCATGACTCATTCTCCCTGGAGATTGCCCTTCCTGTTCACAAAGAAGCTGAAGTGTTTTTCACCATTTACCAGAAGCAAACAATTTTGTTTATTTTGGAAAGTAAATGCAATGTTCCAGATATCAATAAAACAATTTCTGAAGTGAATTGTCATATCTGCTTATGGTTGATAAACATCATTTTCACAGGCACTGTGCCACAGATGTTTTTCTCAGAATAATAAATACGAAAATAACATTCCTTTACTCCTCTACACATATACAGCATAGAACCAATCCCTGCACGCAGCTTTAGATCTATGGGAAGTCACATGCTATCTGAAAGTAATTACAATTTTGAGACACCATCATTCAGTATTTTAATTCCCATCTACTTCTTTTCCAATGCATCCTAAGCAAACAAACACTGATGAAAGATAAATGTAGACAGAGTTCTGCTTCATTTACATTATAATAATTCACAAATATTAAAATGCAAATTACTGAACCTACATAACATACAAACTTCAACACTGCAAAGGGACCAGCTTATGATGTTTCGCACATTTCTGTCAAGCACTACCTAGGGTACTAAGTTTTCTGATAGAATATTATAATGTTTCATCATCTTCAGTAAGGCAATATATGTCTTCCTTTTAAGCAAGAGACTATGATAATCATTCCATCATAAAATCTTTTCTTCATTAAGAATCATTTGAGCAAATTCATGTTCAATCCTAAATGGATTTTCTTCCATTTCTGTAGAAAGATTTTAGAAGCAGAGAGCTGTGAACAACTCTTCTTTTCATGCAGCTTCCAAAGGGAGGAAGAAAAGATGTCAAACACACACCTATCAATAGCCAAGCACTGCTTCCTTCTCAGCCTCAGTGCTGTAAGGATTTCGGCACGTTTTAATAAGAAGCGCCATTCTTTAGGTGATTTCTATAGGTCAGGGATGAGACGAGAAAGCAGGCAAACATAACAACAGAGGGAACAGTAAAGCTCAAAAGGCAAAGCGGTTTGATGTGCACAGATGTGCACAAGAACCAAAACAATACTGAGAAAGACTTGAAATTTTCACTAATCTGGCTTTATGAAAACAGTTATCGTGCAGATGTTAAAAATACCCAGTCAATGGTCCACTTAGAAATGTAAAGGTATCTCTGTGGCCATTCATTAATAAGGCAAAAAGAAACCTGATGCAACCAAAGATCTATGACAGCCATTCCTCCACCTGTGGAGAAAAATTACACATCTGCCTCTTAATGATTTGATAAAAGAGTTAAGTTTGAGGCATTACTGCAGGTGCTGTTTCACATTATAGCTTAACTGCTACTGCAGTTGACACTGAAAGGGGCAGGTTTGGACTTTTTTTTTCCCCACCATTACTCCAGGGAGTCTACTCCAGCAAGTAGAGCGACAGAGACACACATTCCTCAGTGACCTGGTCAGAGAGCTAAGTCCTTTTTCATAGGACGGCATTTTTTCTATTTCTGATGCCCAAGTTAACACAGAACTGGAAACACGACAAAACCCACAAAAAAGATGGCAGCAGAAGGAAGGGAATTGGACTGCAATTCACTGCTGCAAGGAATCAGCAAATGAGTTCAGCTTAAAGATGAATCCAGACCATCCAATTTTAAGCAGCTAGCTCACTGTGCAGCTCCAAACCAAAAGCTGAAACAATGGACAGTCTGCCTCCTTATTCTCACACAGACCTAAGCTGAAAGTGACCATCGTAGCATAATTTAAGACAGAAGTTACTTCACAGGATAATGGTTCTGTTCCCTGTCACATTACTGATACAGACACACTTAAGATACACAAGGGTTATATGGAAATCCAGCATTATTGCACATACTGGCATCAAGAGCTAGTTTAAGACCTTTTTGTTTTCAGTAGTGCTTTTACAGCCACCATCACTAAACAGTCAAGAATAAAAGAGTATTAAACAGAAGAACTAAAAAGCTTGTGACAATTTCAGAATACACAATTATTCTTGGAAGATACCACAGAAGTCATGCATAAACCTACTCCTTCTTGAAAGCATTTTGTATCATCGAATTTAAATCTGACTAATGCTTTAATTAAAGCTTGTACAAAATATTCACTTAGAATACTCTAGAAGAACCAGCAATCCTATCCAGACATACAAGACTTCTTCCAATACAGTTGATGTGGTACTTGGGGAGGTTGAGCAAACAGTAATTAAGTGAAATGAGACTTGTATGGGAATACCCAGAACATTAAGACTATCTGACAGCATGGGAATTATTTGCCAAAGAACACTTTCCTTCTACTGCTTTTTTTATCATGTAAAATTTAATTAAAACAAAGTCAGAGACTTAGCTTGTGTTACATCAAGTCATTAGCTGCATAGCTCACCTTTGGGCCATTCATTAAGATGCAACTAAATTTAGTCTTTAGTATACAACATTTTCTTTCTTTTTTCTTTTTTTAATCATTTCTCTAC
This sequence comes from Dasyornis broadbenti, assembly GCA_013397935.1. Taxonomy (NCBI): domain Eukaryota; kingdom Metazoa; phylum Chordata; class Aves; order Passeriformes; family Dasyornithidae; genus Dasyornis; species Dasyornis broadbenti. Next base: position 451,801 of record VZRN01002716.1, on the reverse strand, counting down.
TTAATTTCTTCCACCACTCCAATCCCCAGCTGAAGCTTTAAAAACAGGCACGCTAGCAAATCATTCAGTAGCATTTTGAAGCAGGCAGTAGCTGTGAAAAAGACAGGAAACTAGTGCTGATCTAGATCCAGCACAGCCAGAAGGAATGCTCTTCTCTGAGTATTTCACAGAAACAGTGACACAGCTTCAGCTTTGAAAAACATCCTCCAAATTATCACGTTTTCCTATGAATCCACTTCCAATAATATCTATTCAAGATCTCAAAAATGTGTTCTCTCTCCAGTATGAAAGACCTGTTGACAAGAGTTGCTTCACTGGTATCCTTCGGAAACTTCCCACTGCTTGCCTAGCTACCCCATTATTTTTTTCAAATTTAAACTATATCCTATTTGCATAACATAAAATATACCCCACACTGCATATTTTTCCCTTCCCATTCCACCTCCTTCAAGTGTATGACTCCTATAGAATAACTAGAAATTTCTGCCTCTCAGTATTCCTGTGGAAAAAGGTGAATTTAAGCTGTAGAAGCTGGGAGCAAACACCCAGGTTCCAACTTCCAGATGTGTTCCCAGCTGAGACAGAGCTTGGATTCTGTTCAAACTCCAGACAACTGGAACACATGAGTAACTATCTGCCTGTTCATAACAGCACTATGAGAGATAACTTGCAGTTTTCACTTACTACAGCCCTTGAAGTATGCAGAGAGGGAGGGATAAAGAGATCCAGCCCTGCTGCCAGCAGAATAACAAATCATCATGACAGTCCTATCAATGGTGAAGCTATTTTAACAAAACCCAAAAATACAGATTTTTGTTAAATCGTCAATTATGCAGAAGTACATCAAACATATACCTTTCTCTGTGTCATAACAGACCTTTCCAGTCCCTAAGCTAAACACAGAAGAAACAGTAAGGTGGCTAAATATAGCATAATGCTATTTTATGTAAATTTAAAATATTTCAAAGAGCGTGTTTCCACTCCCATGCTAATAATAATTTAGTATAAAGTACCATCATCTACAAGAGAAAGAAAAAAACATCACAAAGAAATGAAGAGATTCTTGCTTCTCTTACCTCTTATCAGGCAGTGGTTTTGAAGCAAGAAACTTTGAGGAAAAGGAAAAGAAAAAAAAATATATATATATATAAATGCATTTTTTTTCTAGTTTCTGGAATTTCTGTAAAGGATTGATATCTTGTAAATAATATCTGATCTCCAAAGTCTAATCATTGTAACATTAAAGCTTTTGATCTCTTCCTTTTATAAAGAAAAGCAGAGAGAAGTTTTAAAACTTACTTGTAGATGAAATTCAAGTTAGTACTATATGCAATGCTAAAGCTAGGTAAAATATTCTTCTCAGTTAATACTCTAATACTGAGAAGACAGGAGGGCACAACAGAAAAAAGCACATTAAAAACAAGAGATAAATCTTGTCACAAGAAAGGTTCCTAGGAACAGGTAAGCACAAAATTGCTTCAAGTAAAGTCCACTTCTGGAGTAAGAAGCAGAGTCATCAGTGGCCTCATCTGAAACACATAAATTCCCAACATTTTATTTTCTGGACTGCTCACTTTTAAAAAACGGAAGACATATATTCTCTATTTGTTCTGTGGCTTACAAAAGTAGAGAATTAAAGGTGCTTCACTTACAAACATTTTAAGTGAAAAGTGACCTTGCCTAATTTGTAACACGGAACCAAGAAAAATAGTTTTCTTCAGCATTTCTGTTTTATACTCAACAGATTCAAGCTAATTGAAACGTATCTATTCCAAAATGCATCTGTACTCCAACCTCCTATGCCAAGTTCCTGAAACTCATCAGTCTTTAAGAAAAATGCAAGAACCTTCTTCCTGCTATCTGAAATAATATTTTATTTATTTCCTCTGCTATATATGTCCTCCACTCCTCAGCCAAGGAAATCCTTTTATTTTCTTGCATGATGAGCACACGACCCAGGAGCAAACCACAGCATTGTAGGTCACTATGCAAGAACATTAGTCGTCAAGTGAGATATTCCCCATTCTAAACCCTTCCTGTTTCCAAAAGTTGTGTGTTAGATCTTCTGTGACAGACACTGTCTGCATTTACTAGCCTCCCACTCATTTAGTCAAGACTGTCTAATAACATTTTGCTTTTCAAATCTATAAACACTTTTGACATCAAAAGCATGCCAAAATAATCTCCACTTTCTATTCATGTCCTTTTGACATTTTGTTAGGGTTTTTTTTGTTTTGACTATTTTCAACTCCTTTTCTTTGAGGCTCCTAATTCAATGTTATTAACAGCTAGCGAATACTTCCTACTCAGCCACTGCAGAGCACTTACTATACTGATTTGCCCTTTCCATTCTCATCTCCAGAAAAAAAAGACTACAATGAAGTCAAATTTCATCACACAGAGTTCATCCTGTACAGAAGAATAACAAAAAAGATGAAAAGTACTTCATTTTCCCCACGCCAACTTTTCATTTCAGAAATGGAAGGGAACTGATAAAAATATTCATTAGAAGTATTTGACAGAGTTAGAGCAGTCTAAGTATTATCCCTTTTGTTTCCTGACAATTTCTAAAATTCTGTTTGCCTTCTTTGGACCACTACTAATTGCTGTTTATTTTCACTGTTGTAATACCAAGATTTTTCTCTTGACACACTTATTAATTCAGAACAAATCAAAATATGTAGATACTACTACCAGCTGAAGGAGTTCAACATGAAAAGGTAGTCTGAAGAGAAATTATTACTAAGTGCAACAGTTTTTACCTAAGGAGAAAAAAATTATGCCAACTTCAGGTACACAAAGATCAGCTTCAACTAACTTTCAAAGATACTCAGGATCACAGCTTTGACTGAAGTTAACAGAACACTGATATTATCAACATCTTGGAGCAGTGAGGAGTCCTTTCAACTTGCAGTTAATATGCATTTTTTTTAATACAGAAAACAATTAGTCATGAGAAAAGTAATCTCTTGTTCTTGTAAGGATATCCACATATATCCTTCAAGGACTGAAGAGTAGGAATTTTGTGTGTGAGACTTGGCATTAACACCAAAACCATACACGAAGACAATAATAATTCATTTCTAATGGAGGGTTTTGTTTATTTTCAGTATCTTCCACTTTCAAAGTGTATTAGAATTTAAACAGATTCATGACATTTTTACTTGGAGGTAGGAGACAGCCTCAACCAGCCATTTTGCTAATTTTCAAGTCTATGCGGTTGGTTTTTAAACTTGTCCAAAATATTTAGCTGTTTGAGGACAAAAATTGTGGACAATTACTTCCAAAGAGAAGTAAGTAATATGAATCTTCATATGATGAGCTCTTTCAGATTTAGTAAAGAAGATGAAGACTGATTGCTGCTAACGTCTCTCTGAAGCTTCCTACAATAACAGTCACTAAATCTTATAAAATTAAATAAAACTAATATTAGTTAATACATTTAAATACTATTCAGAACATCACACAGTATTTATTAATAAATGGTTGATCCAGCCACACAGTTAACCACGCACTTCAGTAATTTCTCATAAATAGGACAGTGTTTATTAAGATCACCCAAACTGATGTAAGCCTGCTCCATTTAGTGACAAATAACAACTTGCAGCTTTTACTCAAATGCCCCTAAATATCAACCCACTAATTACAGCAGCCAATCTATCAACCAGATCATGCTGTTCTTCACTTACACCTCTTAAAACATAACAGTTACTTCTCAATCTTAATTATTTACCTTAGATTCACTTTCCTTGTGATGTTTGGCACAGGATCGAAGCTGAGTTATCCAGTATTGTTTCTCTTTTGCATCAGCAGCTAGAACAGAAACAATAAAATGCAGGGGATCACACATAAATCAATACTTCTTTTTGCACAAGAGGTGACAGAGCAGGGCAGAGGGGGAAAGACTAATTATTGAGTAGGATGCAGTGTAAATCCTAATTTATGCTACTTAAGTACACTTAAGTTTTCCAGTACAAAACATCTAAACCTGTACTTAAGAGGCTATGGCCAACTGGAAGATGCAAGCTTATGAATCCTCTTCAGAGTTACCTCCTCCATGTTAGTAAAAGCACAACTACCTACCTCAAGATGATGTCTTTGTTCAAAATTTTTCATCCACTTTTGTTTTACATGTCTATCTTTATGAAGGACAAGGGCCACATCACAGTATTTAAATCAATAAAAGCTCTACACTCAGGCTGTCAGTCAGCTACCAGACAAGCTACCGGTTCCCCAGATACTTCAGTGGTTCTCTTTTAATAAAGTTCAACAAAATCTCTCTCTAAACCCATGTCATTCACATGCAACTTAAAGACACAAGAATAAAAGTCATGGTTTCCCCGTACATCTTTAAAAAGCAGCTTTAAAAATTATTGAAGAGTTTGTCTGCTCTCAGGTGGCTCCAGTGTAATACAGTAAGACTGTTTAGGAGAGAAGCTTTTTTTTTCTTAAACAAACAACTACTACAGTAATCCTCATTAAGAATGGCAATACAGAGTTGATAATTTCAGTAAATATTTTCTCTTTCTTCCTCCGTTATTGAGTATCTTAATGGTTATTGACTCAGCATAAAAACTGTTTACTGATTTTAATCAAATTCAGAACCTCATTAAATTAAAAGCAGCATATTGTAATCATTTGATAATTTCAAGTGATTGGAAAAGCATAATGAAACAACAGGCATTCATGACTTACTAGCTGTGCAAATTTTAAAACATTTTAACAGAAACTCTTCCTGGTTCTTCCTGTGTTTCAGTTCTATGTATGAAAGAGCAACACACTGTACCACAGGAGACTCCTGCATAGTGAGTACTGCTGGACAACTCATAAACTGTGGTGTCCTCGAAACTAAGACATGTGGTCAGAATAAAACTAAGAATACTTTCGTTACACTGTGTTACATGTCTATTTTTTTAGTAACAGTTTATTTTTTACAAACTAGTTTGATATGAAAGCATCATGATCAATCAACCATACTGAAAATACCTTACAATCAGAACGCTGCTTCTTTTTTGGGTTTTTTTTTTTTTCCTTTTTTGTAAATATTCCAAAGTAACTCCTATATACCCTATATTATCTGTCTTATACTTCGGAACAAGGGAAGGGAATATTTTATGTTACAGGTGCATTCAATTACTCCAAGACTGATAAGAACACAATATCTTAGCAGCCTCCCACTGGCATTTTTCCCTTCTCTGACCCATCATCAGATTCATTACTGCACATTATCTGCAGGATGGTGACAGGGGAGAACAATACTAGAAATCAAATGTTAAGCTGTGGAGAGCAATGAAAGCAGCTTTTTCTTCCTTTGGAAGCAAATAAGATACAGCATTCAATCAAAATGCCACAGTAACAGATTACAGAAGCCAACTTGAGGTACCTTCCAGCCCTGAAAGTCTATACACTGTAAAGTCACATGTACTTAACTCCAGACTACTTTTCACTGTGTTTTAAAATACAGTATGTAATAATAAAGCTGTAGAGCCACTACTTTCTGACAGCAGAGGGAAGTAAAAGAGAAATGAGACATGAGAGAAGAGATGCAGAAGTGGGAGTGGGAGAGAAGAACAATTCAGCTGGCACTGTGAGCAGCACTGTACCTCTTAACTTGTATATCTCTCCATTAGCAGAGTAGACCACCAACATGTGTGGCACTTCATCACTGGGTGATATTATAGCTCCAGCTAAAGACAACGCTCCTCGTGGCTTCGGGCTCTGGTTTTTAGTTTGTTCATTCATGAAATACTGCAGAATCCCTGTCTCGAAGTCCAGCACAAAGTACCTGTGGAAAGAAATTACAAGCATATAGTATTTCTGCAGAAGTTTTGCACGCATTTACCAAAAGAACGGCAGAGATTGATCTTAAATCAAGATCATAAATATACAAATGAGGTTAAAGTAATATTTGCAATTACAGTTTTATAAGCTAATGTTATTTTGATCAATAGGCTTGGTTTTTCAGGGGTAGGTGATCTATTCTTTTATTCATAACACAAGCCATTTCACAATAAACCAACAGCTAGGACTGAAAGATGATACAAACAAAAAATAAACTAACTGGATTGCCCAAGTGTACTAAATGAAAGTGAAGGTATTTCAAGGTTGGTGTGTCAGCCTCAAGAGCTGAAAACATTTCTTTTTTTCCACAAATACAACTATCTTTCACAACAGCACAGATCTTAAATTCCATTTCCCTCTGGAAATCATCTATACTACTACACAGAACAATTATTTAACACTAACCCTTGACCAAGACGAAACAGACAGCAACCTCCTGGCTCACATGAAGGTCAGTCTGCTACGACCCTCAACACAGTAGAGAAAGACGACACAAATGCAGGTCAGCCCCTTAGCTTCTTCTAAAAAACCACCCCTAACGATCTGGCTAATCCCACTAACATGGGTATTTGTTACTGTATTACTGCAAAGTATTACATATACTATTTGTGACTGTTCCTCTAAGGTAAGGTTATCACAGATCATGTGAATTTGTGTACAGTATTTCAGAAATTGTGATTATTCAGACTTCTGTAGCTTTGTATATCCCAAATTTCCTCAAGTTACCACTGTGTTTTGAAAGCAGCATTTTGTCTTAGCTCTTTCACCATATCCCCATATGCAGAACATTTCTAACCTCTCCCATCACAGAACATTTCCAGGAAAATCTTCACAGCCTGAAGTTTTTGGTGGTGGTCTGCTCCTCTCTTTATTCAAGATTAATAAACCTGGACATAATGCAAGCAGTTATTGCCTAAGATTTACAGAGTTTCAGACATTTTGCTTGGGACCCCTTGCTTTGCTGCAGTTATGCTTAACTCTCTGCTGCCACTGCCTTAGCATCAGAGCAAAGATCAAATTCTCTTTAAATTGTTACATATTAATAACCCTGACAAAGACTAACAACCCTGACTAACAACCCAACAAAGAATTTTAAGCTAGTGCATCACTACACCCCTCACTTCTGCCCTGACTCCACCTCGCACAAGCACTTCTGCATCCTTTCCCTCAAGGAACAAATGGAGATGCTCCCTTTTATAATCATGTAGCACATCTCTTCACCTTCCCTCTACAGGTTATCTTCACCACAAAGAAGGACTAGAGGAATGGCAAGTTGAATGCCAATTGTATTCTCAATAGCAGAGTTAAAAATAAGGATGTCCTGAAAGGAAATTGCCAAAATTTCAGATTACCTTACTGACTTGTATTGTACCTGTTCATAACCTTCCTGTTGCGTTTGACTTTTAAATGATTTTACAATACTACTCTTCCATTTACAAAGCATTTTTCCTCTTCAGGTTGTTTAGTAGGAGAAAACAATGCACTTAACTGCAGGGGAAAACAGCACCATCAGAAAACATTAAAAGAAGTCAGACTTGCACATTTCATAGTAAATTTTAATTTTGCTCATTCTTACTTTTCCTTATCCATTTTGGGAATATCTGTTACATACTAAAGTGAAAAAGCAGTGCACTAGAGAAAAGTGATGCCGTGCCCCTAAGAAAATTATACAGTAGCTTGACTCTAGAGCTAATGCGTCTCCTCATCATCTCTGTGCTCAGCAAGTAAGTCTAGACTTTATATGCAGTGATGTCCTGGGCCATCCTCATTATAATTTCATTGTCCTTTTATTGTTCAAGTACAAATAATTTATTTCAGCCTTTGTTATTAGGCCATTTTTTAATCAATTACTACCTTGGAAATTACCATTGTGGCTACTAAAGTACAGCTCTGCAATTAACAAAAGGAGGAACAACAGAGGGGGGAAAAAAGGAAAGAAAAAGAGAGGCAAGAAAAAGTCTCTCCTCCTACAAAGGCCAAAGGATTTGGGGAAAAAAGCTCCTCTGAGTCTATTAGAACAGAATCTATTAAGTTACATAAACACTACGAGCACTTCAGCTCAGAAACTTTTGCATTCTAGACCAGCAAAGCACTCCCAGAATGACTGTAAGCTCCACAAAAATTGGCTTTGCATTGGCTTAAAGCTACCCCAGGGAAGGAAACCAGCCATTCAAGTACAGAGTATACTTTTACCATCATAATGACATCAGACAGCAGCACCTTCTGCAAATTCCCAAATGCAGAGACAGCATCCTTCCACATCTTTGTTATCACAGCTACAGCAGTAGCGTTAACTGGACCTTCCAGCCAACTGCAACCTACTTTATGTACAGTCTCAAAAAACCGGAACATCATCGCTGGCCTTGTACCCTAGGTTTTTGTGATGATGATGTCTTAGAAGCCTGTAAAAAGCAAGCAAAGTAGAAATCAAGCAGTAATTTTAAGAAAGAAAAAGTAACCAGCTCTCACAAGCCCTCACATCACCCTTGTCAAGTATCCTGCTTTCTCTCCAGTCCCAAAAGAACCAGGAACTTTTCACAAGCATCCTGGCCATGACACTGTTCACATCACATGGAATCAAGTATTTCCTTTTCAAAGGTTATGGTGTGATGTGCAACTCTCCTCTTCACCTTTTACATAGTGGTATCACACAAAAAGACAGACAAGAATAAACTGCACAGACAACTATAGCTTCACAAAAGAAGTTGGGAGATAACATACTTTGAAAACTGCTAAAAGGATAGAAAAAGCCAGCAGAAAGAGTAAGGAATTAAATGTCAAATCAAACAGTGCAGGGCTTCATACAAAGGAGGTGGGGGAGGGAGGAGCACAAAGAGATACGAAAAAACAGAAGCAGCTTTCACAAAAAAATTTTCCTGCACCACAGACCAAACGATGACTCTCATCATTTCAGACCATCACAAAGATGTAGAAGAAACGGAGACCAGAGTCTTTCATTAACTGAGGATGGAAAACTGTTACACATACAAAGCATAAGAGAAGGGTACGCATCCCATTTTAGAGGCGCTGTGCAACTGAAGCAAAAGGACAGGGATTTCTTTTAACTTCTAGAAGTCATTTGTTCTGCCACCAGGGAAATAATGGCACTAATCCTCTACACCTGATTCATTTTGCCACTTTATCGTGTATTTCTCTACTGGCCTTGCTCACATCATTTATCCATGATGTCATATTTCTGTAATTAAATTACAGACAACAGTGATGAGAACTAACTTTAGAGAACAGGTATAGGTGGGAGGTAGCAGAGCCAAGTTATGTCATACTTACATAAAAAAATCAGTGCTATAGAGAAATTGTGAAATAACTGTTACTGAAAGACACTTCCAAAAGATAGCTAAATTCTTCTGTTATTCCAAAACTAGAATAACTTTTCTTTTAATTAATAGTCTTTAAAAGAGTCCATCTAGAGGTAAGCTGGTAAATCACCACTTTAGCATATTTTAAGCAGTTTTAACTGCTTAAGCACAGTTCAAAGTAGACATGTAAAATTACAGGCAAGAAAAAGAAGCCTACTTCACAAAAGAAAAGTCAATGGATTTCTCAATTTAAAGTGAGAATCCATTCAGACACTAGAGGCTTCCTGATCCTCTGGCCCAGCTTCCCTCAAGCTTCGGAGATCCACCAGGACACTCCCCCTCTGCCATTCCAACCAAATGCAGAGTCATTACCAACTGACATAAAATGCAAGAAAAACATTCACCACACCTGGCAAACTTGAAGTCTGATACTACCAGAATTATTACTTTTTAAGTCACCCAGGAGTTTTATCAATATGGCCTGATGACACTTTATTTCTCTTTAACTTCTCATATTTCAAAATCAGTGTCATCTCTGCATAAATCCTAAATCTTATAAATTCTACAACTGTCGTAATTTAACACTAATTGTGTTTCACTATACTTTTCATCTGTTCACTCATTCATGGCCATTCAAAATTTTTTTAAAATGTCATGCAGAACAAGCATGACATGCTAGGAAGTGTAAGTAACTATGCTGCCTTCTGAATTCTTAGAAGGGAAGGGTCAAACACTGTACTAATAAACTATTTCAACTGGATTTGCTTTCAGTAATATGAGCATTTATTATAGTAATAATTATAAAATGCTCATATAATTATATAGCATTATAATAATTTATTATTAGATCCCTATTCAAGAAGAATCTAAGAAAAAGCCATGACTATGCTTTAAAGAGTAATAAAATGCTGGTAGTACAGCAGGAGATGAAAATGGTCTACCATTATAGCCTGTCAACAAAGAACAGCGGCTAAACAGTTCTTCCATGAGAAAAAAATTGACATTTCAACAGTGTATCAGATTGGAAGCAATAAAGAATTTTTTTTACAAAATTTTAAAAGACGCATATAAGTATCAGAAGGACGACATGAATGTTTCCCATGTAATTTACTCACTGGATTTAAGAATTGCTCCATCTCACTGGATTTAATAATTTTAATTTTCCCATTTCCAGTCAAATTAATAATTACCATATTCTCCAATGGAAATGAATACTTTAGTAAGTAAATAATAATAAATATATCACATTTCTAGGTATTTCATCATTCAATTACACATCATAACGTGGTGCACCACTCCTTGAAGTTGTGACCCGGATACAAACCCGCAACGCATCCAGAAGTATGCTCCCAGCAGAAAAAACACCTCTCAAAGTTCCTCCTTTTCTTCCCTTATTCTGAATACATCCCAGAAACCAACCATCCGAACCCACATTTTCACTACTCTGTAATACCAAGAAGTTTTCATTGTAGGATTTCTTAATCATTCCATTGTGTAATGCAGTCCTAGCGATTTGAATCCTCCTCACATTCTTCTTTCCCAGTTAAGTCAGTTTCCTGGACCAGATTTTGCATGACTTCCCATTTGAGTCCATAATGTTGACAGAAGTTTTTTTTATACAGAGATTGGCAGTTGGACAACTACATGCCCTAGTCAAATCTTCAATTTCTGAGTCAATCTTCTAGAAAAACCTCACCTCGTTTGGAAAGCAGGATTGTATTAATTATGTCCTTGGATTCATAAAGTAGCCTACAACTGAGTCCATGCTTCATAGCTGGACTCTGTCTAATCCCAGACTTCATGTTTGAAAACAGCATAGATGCCCAAATACTGAAAACTAGCACAGACAAATCTTTTTGACTGAAGGCAAAAATCTTGGATTTTTCCATAATTTCCAAACAATAAAATTGTTTTCATTATATGATGAAAGTACTTCTTGCACATAGCAAGTACTTCTGGATGCAGAGGGATGCTGCGTTCTTTCTACATCAGGCTAGCCTTGTTTCACCTTTTTGGAGATTTTTTTCCCAGTTACTTAACTCACTGCCGAATAGAGGAACTTTTCTTTCTAAAACACCACTTTAGCTCTTCCACAGACATCTTTTTTTTTTTCCTAAGCCAGTCTCACAGAACACACTTTATTTTTTACTTTTTATTTTGCTTTAGCCATAAAAATGCAAATTGTTTAAATAAAATACATTTATTTGAAACAGGACAATATTCAACCAGATTTAAAACCCTGATAGGCAGCATCACTTTCCCTACCACACTGGAAAAGTAACAATTCATTTATTCTCCCTTCTCAGACTGCTGAATTCACCATTCCAGACAATGTGACAAATACTATGCTCTACTCCATGCTTCAGCATCAAATTAACTCAAGAACAGAATCAGCTCACAACAGAAGAGTTTCACCACCTTCTTCTTCAACCATTGTTCTCAACATTTCTGAGTTTCCAAACATATTTTCCTTTTGCTCCATTCCAAATTCTCTCGTCACTACCACCACATATTCTACAGTGATTTCATAACACTCTAAAGGAAGATCTTCAAAAATAAGGAATCAAACTATTCTGTAATTTTCTTCCCTTTTTTTAAAACTAATTTAAAAACAGATAAGAATTGTAGGATAGAAAGTATATTACTCTCTCAAAGAAAAGCAAAATTTATGGCTGAGATTTCACATAGAAATATTTCATTTCTAGAGAACTGTATCTTATTAGGACATCCTGAGAAGCACATTCATACAATTGCTTCTTTATTTCCCCCTTTTACCTTGATCCATAAAATTAACGGAATTATTCAAGCCAATAAAGATAAAGCATGGCACGCACACATTCTACAGCCAAGGACTTAATCTTTAAAAATTATCTCTAAAGTTGTCATTTAAAGACTGATGATCAGGAGAACATGCTTACATTTCAGTAACTCTACCATCTTTTCTGCATTGAGGTTCCTCAATTTATCATTTTTTAACATAAGAAAGCATATGAACCACAGTATTCATCAAAAGCTTTATTGACTTTGGGCATCTCTGTATGAAAACTGGATTTTTAGAAATGCAATTTTTCTGCGTTATTGGAATTCAGTCAAGATGAACTACAATTTGCTGGATACTTTTAGAAGTGTTCCGCATCTGAAATGAGGTTAAGAAACAGGAAGTATTATCCATAGTTAACAGATGAACAGCATGTTTTTGCTGATCATGCCCTTAATGATTTTAACATCCACAGAATTCTCACACAAATAAAATACTAAGAGAAATCTCCTTTCCTGTTTTGTCACGTCCCAGCGAGCCCTCTTTATGAACCAAAATGTCACTTCTTTCTCAGTACCTGGAAATAATTGCTACTGACTAGCTCATCAGGTCATCTACTTTGCTTACAATGTCAATTATTTTCAACTGTCTGAACTCCTCCATACTCAGGAACAGATATGTTGCCCAGATTTTAAGGAAAAAGAGACTACAGTAAGAATAAACATTAAAGATTGCTTAGGGGTTGCTTTTTAGGAAGGAGGGAGGAAAAACAGGCCTAAAAATAATGCATCCATTTCTACCCACCAGGCTTTGAGTTCATAGAGAACTGCAGAAAAGTACATTCATCGTACTAATCTATGCTTCAGTACAACATGGCCATGCTGAGGGGTAGCAACTGCAATTTAGGGACAAATGTAAACAAATGTACATAGTTGAGTTTGATACCATTAACAGCACCTACTGCTAACACCCCATCACACTGGCTGGCTACCCAATGCTACTTCCTATCATTTAGTAGTCCTTGCCACATTCTTTTTCCTTATTCTAAATTCACTACTATGTAATAATTAGGCAGACTCAAAGTTTTGTACTGCAGGTCAAGAGAAAAGGTACATAACTGGGGGAATAAAAAGACTGCTATAATTTTAATTCTGGAAATGTTATTATCCAGCTCAATTCCGGTCAAAGATTAGAAACAGAGCTTCCAGGCAAGAAAATATTCTTGCCTTCATAAGAAAAACAAGGAAGACCTAAAACAAAACAAGAACCAAGTACTCACATGTCATGTCTAATGATCTGCATGTAATGAAAATATGTTAACCTTTGGGAAGACACAATTCTATGTGATTCTAAAATAAGATCAAAAAACCACACACAAAACTAGCTAGATACACACCAACTTCATTCCCCATCGGACGGGAAGGAAGTGTTCTGCATGACACAAGGCTTAGTAGCTAAATTGGTTCTCACTGAAGCCAAGTACACAGGAGTCATTTGCAATCACCTGGATACCAAAAGGAAGGAGGCTGTCTGGTTCATCTTCTCCCAATCTCACCTTTCAAGTTTATCCAGGAGCATGGCTTTGCTCCTTTGAGAAAGTAAAATTAAAGACGCCTACTTTGCAGCCTGTAGGGACAACGGCTTGTCTGCTCCAAGTCTTTGTGCAGTATTGTTCTGTCCCAGCTAGCAATAAAAACCTACCAATAAAGAAGGCAGCTATCAGAAATCAAGTGCTTCGCTTTCTTCTGTTATCCCAAAATCTAGCTAAATTGGGCTTTACATTCAGATGTTTAGCTTTCACCTAGTCATCCTCAAGAGGATGCAAAAGAAGTAGAACACATGTAGTTAGTCAGCGAATATTCTAGTTGCAAAGTACCTTAAAAATATCCAGAGAAAAAACCGTTAGAACTTATTACCAAAACTTGGTGAGAATCAGTAAGTATATGAGAAAAACTAATGTGCTTTCACTATCCTAACAAATCATCTACCAAGAAAATCCAAAAGCGAAAACACACCAAGAAAAACCCCAAACTGAAATACTGGGGGAGGGGGGAAGGGACAGACACACTAAAAATTGGAAAAAAAATCTGAGTTTCTTCCCCAAAACAAACAAAATATATATATATGTGTGTGTGTGTGTAATGAGACAATCAATTATGCCTAGCTTGTGAAAGCAGCTTTTACATACTAATATTTGTATATCTCTCTACTCACATTAGCTAAACTGCTGCTGAGCAAATAGCTGCATCACCACACAGCTTTAAACATTTCCCAAAATTACACCAGCCATGCCAGTAATCTTATTGCCTTTTCTTTCCTGTAACACAAAACCCACCAAAATTGCAAGCAATACAGAATATTTGACCTTCCGAAAAAACATCACTTTTTTGCTTGACACTTTCTGTAACACATTTCAAAAAAATCTGACAGGTTTGGCAGGCACACTTCACATCAAAAACTGCCTGGTGCCTAGCATTAATTCACCTTTCACAAAGTACTTATAAAAAATACAGTTAAATAAACAGCTTAGAAGTTGGCCTAACATACCAAAAACTCTCCAACAAACTAAATACCAAATTCAGACAGCCTAAAAAGCTAAGCCAAAGGCTTTACTAGGTACATTAAACACACTTAGAAAATATAAGCATCCCACAGACCTATTTGAAGGAAAGTAATCAAAAAGAAGGTAGCACTGAAGGCAGCCACTGTGAAGGCAGTTGCTCAGAGCACTAACGAGTCCAACAGTGACTGACACTACTATGTTTTATTCTTTCAACAGTCTCTCCTTTAAGTAGGGACATGCACAAGCACACACAGAACACACTTCCAAGATGGTAATATATAAAGACAAATCAATAATGAAGTGAGATTTGACCAAGGGCAGTATGTTATGGAGATTGCTGTCTGCAGGAGACTTCACGAATTGAATAGAGATGTGACCTTTTCCTGGTCTTTTTGCTACTTGCTATTACAACATCCACAAATGAATCAAAGATATCCATTTGACAGCCGAGCTCTCATGAAACATGATGAGAGACTCGCAGCAAATTCAGTCACCTGATATAATGCCCCCACAACACACAGTCACAGAGAGCCTGGAATTGCTGGTTTTGTATCAGCATTACCACGCAACAGAGTTTAAGGAAAACCACATCCCACTGAATTTGTGTGAGTCAGCCAGGTCTAAATCACAGTTTTATCTCAAAATACTATCATCTATGATCCAAATTCTCTACAATTTGCAGCTACTAAATTTTAGCATTCCCAAACATAAACACCCCTGAAAAAGGCAGTTGAACAAAAAACTTATATTCAGTTGAAATATCCCCACAACCCTCTCCTTCATCAGCAAGCAGAACTTGACCTCTGAACTACATTACTAGAAGGTCATAAAATGTAAGAAGGAAGCAGTAAACCCTCATATAGTCACACACCCTGAGTCTAATACACACTATCTTCCACTGGCCACATGCTAAGCTTTATTAGCATGTCCCTCTTATGGTGTACCAGTGATGAACTGAACTCTTATTTGCAGAGGCAAAGTTGGTTTATGTTTCCCTGACTTGTACCTCCCAGGTCATCCCCCCTCTCTAACAACTCGCATTCCTCACTGGTAAGAATTAACCCAGCACTATTGTTATTGGATATTATATATCCAATCTAGGATAATCTAGGTCCCATCTAGGAGAAGCACCTTCAGAAGCACCTTCTGTAGATTTTTGGAGCTCTTTTGCTGCCAAGAATTACAGACTATATACAGAAAAGCACTCAGCTATGAGAAAATCAATATGACCCCGAGTTTTTTTGCTGGACCTGATATTAGTTGGGATTTCACCTGGAGATAAAATACTTTCAGGGACTGAAATATTAATAAAACAAACAACAAAGGCACAGGGAGTGATCCTGGACAACAGCACAAACGCTGAAGCTGAGAAGAAGAAAAGCACTGGATGACAAACCAAGAGATGGCCTAACACCTCCAGGCATGAGTATCAGGCAAACTATTCAGGTAATCTGACCACAAAACAGACAGCAAAGAGACTGCAAATACAAGCAGCTCAATTAGAGTAGCTGTAGAGTAGTTCACCTACTTTCAAGTATTGCTTTTTGCTCAGTCTAACAATGAAAGTACAGAAGTTAGGAGTATTATTCAAGTCATATCTTAAGCCAATTACAGAGACAAAAGGAATCTTATCTCAGCCCAAACTATCTGGTCTGTGTGTCTCCATGTTAAAAGCTAGGGAAATTATCTGTGTAGGTAAACCCTAATATTCCTCACAGATGAATATGGTCCCATATTCAACAGTAACAGCCTGCAGTGGTAAGTCAGGAATCTTCAGGGAGTTGACCTGCGTATAAATACAAAGGAGTAAATACCAATGCAAGCAAAATGGCCATTGGAGTTCTTTCACATTCATTTTTACTGCTTACTGGAAACCAAGGTTGCTTTAAGACACACTGTAGAAACCTAAAAGTCACAGAAAACTCATGCAACTCTTGTAAATTCTAACAACTGCACTATTTTGTATCTAGGAACTACTGAATTAAAATAGCTAAATCACTGAACTCTCTTCATTATTACTTCTCTCTTCCCTCATTTTTTATTTTTGAACATGAAACATACATGGTTAGACAGGACTCATAAACCCTCTTAATAAAAAGACGTCACTAACCTAAAAGTTTTCAACAGACCAATGTTGCTGAAAATTAATTAGAACTGTCACACGTCCTGGTTTATTGAGCCAGAACATCAGTTTTACTACACCCACTCTGCTGCCAACAAGCAAGAGACAATTTACAGAGGAAATGAAGTGGAGGGATGAAGGGGCAGTCAAACGGAACAGTTTGGCAACCGGATATGCCAAAAGGTTTTCATTAAATCTACTTAAAACTAAATAAACAGAACTCTTAAGAATCATTTGACACTGCAGTCTAAAAAAAGCATTTTAATAGCTAGACTTCCTACCACCATCCAGAACAAAACACTCTCCCACACATGATTATATGTACATTAGGCTAATTATTAGGGTTGTGAAAATTGAGGTGTTTTTCTACTTCTCACCAATTTCAGAGATATTTAATTCCGTTAAAGTTACTGATATGAAATTCTAAAGAACACGATATTCCTCTGGGAACTAAAACCCTTTCAAAAATTATATTTAATCTTATTTACATTTTATGTAATCTCCGTGGATGAAGACTTAGGAAATCAGCACAGATATCCTCCTATCATTGCTTGCATTCTGCATGAACAATTTCATTCC
Organism: Dasyornis broadbenti; assembly: GCA_013397935.1. Taxonomy (NCBI): domain Eukaryota; kingdom Metazoa; phylum Chordata; class Aves; order Passeriformes; family Dasyornithidae; genus Dasyornis; species Dasyornis broadbenti. Next base: position 434,621 of record VZRN01002716.1, on the reverse strand, counting down.
AAAACTACTTTACTGAAGAAAATATATTAAGTAGCTTTGGTATTTTCAATATATATAATTCCTTTATGATCAGTTAACTAAAATGGAGGGGGGGAAAGTTAAACATTAAGATATGAGGCCAACTTTTATCTCCAAACTCCAATTCCTTAGTTTAGGCAGAAACATGTTTACACCACAGTCCACAGCAATGGTACAAAATAAACAGCAACTGTTCCCCCAAAATCTCAATACAGTGTTACATCACATAATTGGGCGAAGTGGAAAAAGCAGCCCTTAGAAAGCACAAGTGATATCAGTTGTAATTTCTCTCTCACCCTCCTCAAGGAAGAACTACTGACTTGCTCTTTAAAAACCTCATTCAGCTGAACTAACCTGCCCCTATTTGATGTCATGCAGAGCTACTGCTGTCACCTTCCCTTCTCTGTCCTCATCACTGCCCAGTAGCAGCACACAGCAACACATCCCAGTACAGCCAATACAGTAATGAGAGGTGGAGACAGCGAAAGAACCAACTCAGCCAGGTCAGTGCCTGGGCAGAAGGGGAACTTAGCAGAGTCATCCATGTAGCAGGAAAAAGAATCCAATTCCTCTGCATCTACAAGCATCCCATGGAAAGCACTGGATTTTCAGTACTTTCAGCTGTAGGTATGTGGATACACTTGACCCCAGGCTGTAAGTTGGCACAGGCTACGAAGCAGCAGGTCTTATGCCCTGTTGTGAACCTGTAAGTTGGAAAGCTCCTGGCTCAGATACAATGGAGTGAAGGTGCCTCAGGAAAAATATTGCAAAAGATGGCTTCAAAACCCAAAAATGCAAGATAACCGAAGTATGTAACAAGGTAATACCTAAAACGAAGACACTCATCTGGTTCACATATTGCCAAGCAGCCAACTACTTCACTGCATAAATATTACCATCAGCATGGATCCAACCGGAGCTCTCCCTGAACTGCATGCCAGGTTACTCTCCCCTTGAGCAGGGACGCCTCTCAAGGTTTGCGATTTCTTACCTGAGACCAAGAGATCCTTCCTCCCAAAAAGCAGAGAGATCCCTTACCTGTGACAGATTCTTGGAAACAGACTGATGGCATGCTGAATTAACTCTAATGAAACATTGCTAATCCACATAGTTGTTTTATATTATTACAAACACTGTATGGGTAATTCCATTACAGATAAACTTTTGTCCAAGTCTGAGACTAAGATTGGATCCAGCTCCACGTATTCTCCATGAGGAGTCAAGACGGCAAGGGGGTCCCCTCTGAACCTCGTGACTTAACATTAAGGTCCTCCTTATTCTTTGCATCTCTGGTCTATGTGTGAATCATTCTAAACTGATTCTAATTCAACCCTCCTGTGTATGTTTCTTCCATTCAGTAATTAATAAGGTGAACTTTGCCATTAAGCTTATTGAACCTTGTCAAACCATTGCTAAACCTTTTTTAACTCCATCAAATTTATTTAATCCTGCAAAGTTATTATTTTGCCTCAGTAAAACATATTACTGCTTCTCTCTTTTGAATGAGGTGCATATTCTACTCATCCACAACAAGGTCACGTGCATTTGTGACACATAGCAGTCCTGACTTGACAGCTTATCCAGCACACAGAGAAGCTCACTTACTGCCCCATTACCAACTTTCAGCTACCCCAAATCCTGCAAAGTAATCTTCAATGTAATTATGTGAACCTACTTTCTCTCAGGATGAAAACACAGCCTGTCCCACAGTAACAGCTACTTTACTAATAAGAATCTTAGACAGATAGTAAAAAAAAAAAAAAAAAAAGCTAGTAAGAACTATTTGCACCACTTAGCACCAGCAGTCTTGCCTAATTAGTTTCTACTGTGCTTACATTTTAAAATTACAAAACTCCTTTCTTCAGGAGCGTCCTACATTACATTACATACATTTCTGTCAAATCTCCTGTTGTATCTTAGTGAATTACTGAGAAGAGTCATACTGGCTGATCAGCTGGCTGGTAGGTACTTTCAAATAAAATTTGATATCATTCTTAATACAAAAGCAATCAGTCTGCTCTACAAAAGACAAACTCACTCGTAACTTCTTTAAAGCTTAACAGTTTCTGCTGTCATTCCTATAGTTACAATCACACTAGTATTAAAAACAATTTTGGAACTGCTGATCTAATCCACCCTCCCACACAAATAAATATAACTCCTTTGCCATAACTGAAACTATGAACTTTTGAACTATGAACAGCTATGAACCAACAGCTTCAAAAGGAAAGTTTAAATTCTTCCCTTTTGCAATAAACTAGTACATGGGTATTACAGAAATTAGGCTAATTATATCAATATTAGAGCAAAATCAATTTTTTTTAAAACATACTGACAATGTCTCTGCTTGTCAATGGCATAAATCAGAATGACCTGCCTGGAAAAGACAAAACTATGGAACAATGAACTAACTTAATGAGACAAATCAAACATCTCTTAGAGTCTGCTTTTAGTTCAACTTCAGATTTTCACAGATTCTCTCAGGTCTGGTTTGTGCTCTCCTCTTTTAGGCAAAGGTAAAAACCAACATTAAAGATAGCAAAACAGTAAGTTTTTTTCCACATGATAGGAAGTAACATCAAGTTGCGCAATATCTACTAAATTTGAAGTTTAATGGTTCTAGCAACAGCTGGAAACCCAAATCTTAATTTTAGTGCCTGAACATTTAGGCTACATTACAAACTTCATGAACCTCCACAGTCATAACAATGAATACTACAGGGAGATTTGGAAGAAGGAAAGTTGTAATAGCTTAACCATTTCCTCGACTAGCAGATAGAAGCAGTATGTTTTCCTTCAGCTACCAGAAGTCTACAGCTTTAAAAAACAGAAGCAACCAAAATTATTTGACCACACTAAGTTCTCTTCAGTAATGACTTAGAATTTATTTCAGTCTTTCCTGCAAGCGTAGTTTAAAGAGTTCTTCCATCTAGCTTTTTGACTTGTCCCTAATTCTGATTTTAAAAAATCAGTGGTGTGTTAAGTACTTCTCTACTTCTCCACTCATTTGTAGCCTTTTTTTAGTTTATTCTCAAATGCTATCAACTGTTTGCAAAAGTTTTAAAAGATGCTGCTCCTTAACTGATAGTTTCTCTTACCTGACACCACAAACAGGAACATATGACTCCATTATTTCCACTCCTCCCTTCCCTAACAAAATAACTCCTATTGCTCATTGTATCTGAGACATCCAAATTATAATCAGAAATGCTCAAGCAAAAAACAGAAGGCAGGGAAAAGTCCAAAAAGAAAACATCCCAAGTGAAAATCTGAACTACAAAGAGACACATTTTCTTTAACAGCCATTTCAAAAAACTTATTATTTCTCAAAATAAAACATTGTAAAGAAGTGTTACTCATTCACTTCATGAAGCACAAACTGTTAAGTCTGTTTTCTAACAGAGATTTGAAAGTCACTCCTCTGCAGTGCTCTTTGGTACCCTACTACCTGCCTTCACCACACTCCTCTGTACTCACACTGGTCCTGCACTGCAGCACTTGACAAGGTACCCTTCTCTGCTTTTCATTTCATATTGAGCACTGACAAGCAGACAGCATGGTAAAAGAACAGAAAAAGGAAAAAAAAAAAAGAAAACCCACCATGCCACAAAAAGGAAAAGACCCCACAATTTAGTTGGAGAAAAATCTTCTTAATAACAGACTAAAACACCAGCAATAATTTTAGGCACATTTCTAGGCTCATCTAAGAGCAAATCCCATGCTTGCTGTTAGAACAGCAGTAGCCAGCTTGCCTACTATGCAGTCTCTTGAAAGAATGAAAGAGCAGGTAACAATGCACAAAAAAGATTTCAGGAAGAAATTCAATAACAGGGATTTCAAGAAACAGAACTGTTTTCCTGTGAAGGGGAAGACAAAAGGTGGCTTTGTTTTTTTCCTTCAGTAGTATAAACATGACACAATTTAAGTGAACCTTTGAACCCACTGTTGGCAAATGTGTACAGAAAGAAGTTGGGAATGGAATAAACCAACTCACAAGTGTAAAACACTCTTTTAAACAGAAGTGACCCAATCAAGAGACCAAGTACCTAACAGAAGACAATACCACCAACAAACCAAAAATGCAAGCACAGAACAAATGGAGGTAATAAATAAATAAACTGACAGAGAAAAAAAATTTTCACATTTCCAGAATCAAGTCAATTTCATAATTCTATTATTTTTCTGTTAAAAAGTGGGCAATTCAGCATTCTAATAATTAAATCCAGTTCAGGGAATTATTTAATTAAAGTTAAAACTCAACATGAGTGCTCAGAATAGGTATTTTCAGTCTCTCAGACATCCGTTCCTGATGTCCTGACACCATCTCAAGTAAAAAATATCTGTGAGAAACTGCACTATATTTTTGCCTATGCCAGCTGATTTCTCTATTACTAGTGACAGTTCCAGTAAGCCTTCCAGCTCCCTCAGTTGAGGCACCTATTCTCACCTCTTGTGCTCAATCTGTTCAAGTGCCACTTTTGAAAAATCAATTTTTAAGCTCAAGAAGAATAAAACCTACAAAAAGCATCATGTCATTAGCGTCCTCTCTAGAACCTGAGGTCACAGCTCATCTACCTCTAATTCTTAGCACTTGTAATATTTTCATATCTGATCTCCTTACTTTCAAATGTTTTTTCTCTTCAGTCCATCTCCTATAGAACTATTCCCTCCTATACTTGCTGTCACAGTATCAAAAGCAAGATCAAATAAATAGGAGAGATCCTTAGACATGGAAATGAGAACAGACAGACTCGTATCGTTTATCCAATCCTACAGAAAAGCTTAATATTCCACTGCCAACCTATTTGCTCAGCTCAAGGAGCAATACCGCAGCTGGCAGCTGCTCAGCTCTTCTCAAGGCTTTAATTCTTCCATTTAAAAACTAGTATAGAGAAAAGATAAGAACCTAAGTGATGAGCAGTTGTAAGCTGCTACAGTCTGCTTAGAAGGTCCAGCTATGTTCTGCAGCTCATCTCTCAACTCTGGGACTCCTATTAGAAACCCCATGCCCAAGGAGCAGCCACCGAAGCCTCCCACTAGTTTTCAAAGTCATCTGAAAGGTCACTCTAGAAAGGTCAAAGTACAGGGAGACACTTCCAATACTTTTTCCCACACTGACAAGAGCACAGTGTGCTACAGGAAGCCCTACACTAGATTTGAATAATCTGCCAGCCTTTTGGTTCACAGCACAGCAAAATCACAGTATCCGTCACAGGGTTTCTTTGGGCCAAAAACATTTAAACCACTGAATGAAGTAAGCTGTGCTATGCCTGCAACCTATCCTTTGAGCCCAGGGGCTGTGAATCAGCTCAGTACAGCGCAACAACTCTCACCAGTGAGCTCACAGGCACAGATGAACCCCAGGCCATGGAGCGTTGAGCACACCAAAGCAAGGCTGTGGGCAGCCAGCACAAACCACCACACCAAAACACTCCGGAGCGTCACAGAATACGGGCATCACCTGCCTACAGCCCGTATGCAGCACAGGGCATGCAAGGACATAAACGCTGGAAAAGCACTGGATTACCAGAAAGCTGGAGAATCAAACTAGCAGTTTGAACCCCTGACCCCTGGCAAGGACAGAGCACCTGAACATGGCTGCCACAACCCCCAGGTTATCAATCTCTCGCCACAACCCATCCTCACATCTGAGAGCTCTGCTCACATCTGAGAGCTCTGCTTCAAGATACTGGCTGTTCTCACAGCTTCTTATGACTATTAAGTCTAAATTAGTATCTTAATTAGAAAAGAAGGATAAGAGTACCAGTGCTTTTCTCAGCACAATTACATTTTCACTAGGGTTTTTACTATCAAAATATAACAACTGTGGGGAAAACTAGCAGTCCTGTTAGCAAGTTATTTCATGACAGAAGAAAACCAAAGAATTAGAAGTTTATGGCATTCCAGTCTCTGGATGTGTTTTTCTCATCCAGGAGCAAAGAGACCCAGCTAGACAGAACTACTCCCAGATCAAGTGCCCTGGCTTTCACTCCTGGGGAAAATTATCAACTTTCCCCTAACCAGTGCAATTTGGGACTTGGGAGGAGAAGAGGTAATTCTGAAATAAGCCTCAAGAGCACATTTAGATTAAAGTGCCCTCCCAGAGAGAAATAGAGAGAGAAAAGCAGGAACAGAAAAGAAAAATAAGAACCACATATTTTACCAGCAGCCTCCAGATCCCTTGCACTATGTCCCTGATGATGACTCTACTTGGCACACTAAACTGCATTCCTTATTGGGTGTGGAACAACTGCAGACCTACTGTATGATACCTGGTAAGCATTAAATATATACGTAGACTTAACTGGACAGGACTTGCATCAGCGTCAATTATAACTGAAGTTTTAACAAACAGAAGATGGAATTCCAGAAATGCCTTAGGGTGTTCAAAAAAGCTTGAAAAAACAAAAGAGAACACAGGTACTGGCAACAGAAGCAAGGGTGGACAGGGAAGTACAGCATGATTACACAGCTAATTTAAAAAAAATTACTTGAATTTTACATAGTGATCTTCTACAAAAGGAAGGAACTGTTTTAATAAAGATTGCCATACTACATAAGAATTTTTTTTTTCTCAGTACATGTTATGTTAAGGACTGGTAAGCATTTCATTTATGTTTTAAAAATGGCAGAAAAAGTTCCAAGCATATTCAAGACTACTCTCAGTTTATTTTTAGATCCACTAGATTTCAAGTTGACATGTTTTCAATATTCAGAAGCTACTTTGTTGAAGCCAACTTTTTAAGAACAAGAACCTGTCAAAGAAAGATACTGACCATACTGTATTACAATAATGCAATCCAATGATGTTCAAAGCATAACCACATCCTACGAATGCATTATTGTATAAATTTTCAATTAGTTGCCTTGAGTCAGCAGAGTTTTACTGAGGTTGTATCACAGTTCACTGACTTTTTTGCCAGACCTTCAGAGTTCATCCTTGTCTTGCAATGCCCTGTCCTCAGCAAGAATCATTGCCAGGAGATAGAAACTCTTCACTGTTACTTCTAGTCTGGAGCTAAAAACACCAAGGAATAAAAGACCTCAAGAAATAATAACCTTCCTGTAAACTGAAAAATTAATGTTTCTATTCGAAAACCATCTTGTAATCAATGAGAGTTATTTGTAGACCTCACTGTCACACCAAGAAAAGAAAAACAGTATAACAATATTTAATCTAGTAGTCATTTAATGAAGAAAGATGTGATCAGTTAGAGATCCAGCACCTCTTACTCTAACCTCAGGAATGTTAAGCATCACATCTGATGCTTCAAATGTTGTGCAGTACCTGTGGTGTTTTCAGATGAAAAATAAAACTTCTTTCAAAAAAAAATTTCAGGCTTTTTTAAGAAGACAATCTCACCATGAAATATGGTGTTAAAGTTTAAACAATAGTACAGTTGTGCTACAACCCAGTTTTAGTAAGTATTTTATTTTATTTAATGCATTGCAATACTGACAAGGACGCAAGCTCATGGGTGCCAGCTTTTTTTTTTCTTTTACCATTTATAAAAAAACAGAAAGTGAAATAGTTTGAAACACATTTTATCTAAAGTGTGCTTATTTTCATCAATCTAGGTCATCAGCGTTATAATGCCTATACAAAGTCTGTATTCAAGAGTCTGGCTTTCTGATACCTGCCTCACATTCATTTAGCTATTTTTGGCTTGTGGACATATCTACATTACTCATATAATTTATGTGGAAGAAACTCATAATAATAAGATCTGATTACCACTTGTGAAAGAAAACCAAAAACTTTAAAGGTCATTTCCAGGAGAAAAAGATGTATACATGATGCCAGAAGACACCAGTCCTCAAACCAATTCTTCATTCCTTCATTCCACTCTTTACTTCTTATATAATTAATCAAGGGTATGTTCTCTATAACTGTTCTAGACATAAAGTATTATGATATATTCTAAGTGAATACATGAACTGCCAGATACTTTCTAGCAGGCAAATGCTTTCTGAACACATCTACTTCAACAGTACTTTTTGTGCAAATTGATGGAATAAAACATCTGGTTTTAAATTTGTTCTGTGTTTTCACTGTAGTGTTTATAGCAGCTGTTATTTTCACTTTCAAAATGCAGATAATTTATCACCTAGATTCTCAAATTTGAACCACATGAATATTGGCATTTCTCCCAACTGTAAGTTTCATTTAAAATACTATTTTACTGGCAAAACTTGTAGAACAAGAAATATTCATTTCGCTGTCATATACAATGGGCTGAGAACTCACCTATGTTACACTAATGCCATTCTTGTGAACTGCATATACCTCTTATATACAGGGAGAGACACACACAGAAGAAAAAAAAAAGGAAACAAAAGGCAGGTAAAGGTCTTTGGGAATTTTTGAAGTTCTCAATTTCATGTCTTTCTTTCTGCTTGTTCTTCCTAGCATTTGAAAGTTTTCTTTTTATCCACAGTCTAAAAAGTTTCTGGTTGAGAAGAATGAACAAATGCAATGCACATTTTTTACACATCATATGGAAGAAAATATGATATACAAATATCATATGGAAGAAAATATGATATACAAAGTAAGAATCTTGATAACAAAATCAGCTTGCTGGTTTCTTTCCAGCTCTTTTGCACCCAGAAGAGGCAGAAAATTTGGCAGAAAGTTTCTACCTTCTGCAGAAGCAGAAGGTAGAAACCAGACTGTTGCAGAAACCAGACCTTTCTTATATCATCTTAGGATAGTTGGAACTTTTCAGCTTTCTGTGCCAATACTTTACAATCCAATATTGTTTCTCCTGCCTTTACTCTTATGACTATTAATTCATTGACTGAAATAAGAAGTTTCTATGTTTGGTCTTTATCCTGACTGCTGATATGTAGCCTTCGTTACCAAGTATCTTGTCAACACTGTCTTTTAGGAACATATATATAGAGTCCATAGAATCCATGAGAGCATGGTTTCATCAATATGTTGTGAGATATGCAGAGAATTAACCTTGATCCTTCTCAAGAAAGACTATTTAGAATTGTGAGCAACCATTACTTCTGAAGACCTTTACACATTCGGTTGCTGCTCTGTGTACATATATATAGATATATTTCTAGAAATACTGCTCTACAAAAATCCAGATCATTAATGTTCTAATCAAAAATGAAGAAACAATACATATAACCTTTAAGAAGAAAACAATTCCATCATCACAGATGCTTGAAGTTTGGCATGTTAATATATATCCAGGTGGACACTGTTAGTAGCTTCCTCTGGTTACTATTCACATTAGTCCTCTACTTGCCGGAAATAAGCTCTGCTACAGAAAGTGGCAAAGGGAAGAAAGCAAAACCAGAAAAATCCTCACTACACATTCTTCAATTTAAAAAATACTACTTTCCTCACTACTTCTTGTATAGCATTCTTAACGGCAGTATTAAAATTTATAAATAAGAGCAAATTCTCTCACTTGGGTTTCCAAGACTTCATTCTGAATTCATGTTATACAATTTCCAGACTTTTTTTTAAAGGAAGTAAAGGTCTAGCCTTGTGTTGTCTTCAGGTGAGCATCTACTACTGTCTCTCTTCTGTTTCTTCCCTTTCACTGAATCATAGAATGGTTTGGGTTGGAAGGGACCTTAAAGATCATCCAGTTCCAAACCCCCTGCCATGGTAGGGGTATACCTTTCACTCTACCAGGTTGTTGAAAGCCCCATCCAGCTTGACCTTTAAAACTTCCAGGGATGGGGCATCCATAACTTCTCTGGGCAACCCGTGCCAGTGCCTCACCACTCTCACAGTAAAGAATTTCATCCCAACATCTAATCTAAACCTATTTTCTTTCACTGTGAAACTATTCCCTCTTGTCCTGTCACTGCCTGTGCTTTGCCTCCATCAGTCCATCCTCCAGAGGCTTTAACTCCTTTACTCCAGCCATTCTACTCTCTTCTTTCTTCCCTTGTTCTATTGCCAAAAGACCCTTTCCTTGTACTTGCATGATAAAAATAAGATGAAGTTTGATACACGAACACAATGATCACAAAACAAAGCATGTAAAATAAAACAGCAAAAAAGCAGAGAGGCAAAGAAAGGAGAGACAAAACCCACACTACATCTTATGGTGTGGAAGGTAAACCTTTCAGCTAAAAAACAACCAAAATAAAAACCCCAAAAGCAAAACAAACAAACAAACAAAAATGCCAAATGCTTGATGCTTGCAGCAATGAATAACCCATTTTGCTCCTCCACTGTGCTGGTTTGGGCTGGGATAGAGTTACTTTGTCTACATTTTGGTATCTTCTCCATGATTAAGTTCATTATTTTTCTCCTATCACCATGATAAAAGCACTACAGAGAAACTGGATACAATTCCAAATAATGGCAACAGACTAGAAATTGGCCATTTCCTCTCTTCTTCCCTCCTCATTTTTTTCATTTCATAAATTCAAGCAGAATACCTGGTGTTGCCTGCATTTCTTTAAACAAGTCTCCTCTTACCACGAAGCTTTTCTCCATACCCCAAAGCCGAAAAAACACACACACCCCTCTCCTGCTGAGGTTAAATACACCACTCTGACTGCATTGTGCAGATTTTCTCACAGTCTGTGTGTCCTGCCTCAAGGAAAGATGTACCAAGCAACATAGCGGTAAGCAGAGTGTGGTTCACAATTCTGTATATAAGGTAAACACTGAAGCTTTATCAACACACAGCCCCAACTTACATTTATGTACTTCTATATTTAAAATATAGGGTTGAATGACCTACACAAGTTGTCTCATCACTATTCTTAACTGTTCTCCAAGTCCACTCTGAAGCAAATCAAATAAACATCGACTTATTTCATAAAAAATCTTATGAACCTGATTAAAGGCACACTACATAAGGCACACCTCTTAACACTGAAACAGATAACCCCTGAAAGGCTGTGCAGTTGAAAAAAGTAATTTCCTTGGTCACTGAGAAATAATGTACGTGATACATGAACTTGTAGTACTAACTGACTCAAAACCACAATAAAAATTGTAATTTAGGGATTTCAGCTTAGAACCATCCAACTGATAGCCTAAGATCTTTTCAGTCAGGTACGTCTTAAGGCACCTGCAAACACTGATACTCAACAGCAATCACATTTAGCCTGCAGAAGGGTCCTGAACAAGCACCAAGCATACAACAATTAGTACTACACATCAGCGTATCCCTGTCTTTTATTTTGAAGATTCATACTCCAAATTTCAAACTGTCATTTTAACAGAAAGATACCACCAACAAAATTGTTAGGTTACAGCAAACATTTAGTGAATGACAAAAAAAGAGGTTAAGGTTCATCAATACTTGGTGCATCCAGCTCCTATTCATCAAAAACAGTGGGCAAGCACCCAGAAAACTACACATTAAATGCACTGAAAAGCAGTTAAAAGATGGAGCTAGCCTCAAAATATACTAAATGAGGTTATTTGACTGAATGTATTTCTCATAGGGTTTTTTGGCAATCAGTACTTGACTTTGGAGTGCTTAGCAATGACCTAAATGGGAGGAAAAATTTCCATAAGGATTGCTGATGATATGAAAATAGGCTATCCTCAGCCAACATCATGCTTTCCCATGCTGTTAAAATAAAATTATATTCTAGTGACAAAAAAGTCATAATTACAAGATAGAGGATTCACCTGGAAAAGAACTGGCCCATAAAAATTCAGGGTAAGGAAAGCCTACTGATTATTTTGGTCAAATAATTCTTCTAACAGTAACTTTGCTCAACTATATTTTCAAATTATTGTCTTCCTAAACAAATAATTAACCGCTATTTCTACCCCCCTTAAAAAACAGGACCTGCATGCACCATGAGAAAGCCCATGAAAGATCATTGGCGATATGCAAAAACATGCTAGCTGTGGAGAGAACAGTCTGCAGGTTGACAGCTACCACAGCAATCGTTTCCAAAACCTTTCCAGACAAAAAAGCATAGTGAAGTGCTACCTTCATTTTGACACTTCTGGCACTCACTTGGGTAGTACTACACCATATGTTCCTGGATCAAGAAGTATACTGGATACCAGGAGAAACTGGCATAACAAGCACCAGGATGTTGCAGCTTAAGTAAATAGGAAATAACAAGAGTGTGAGTATGGAGATACCTGTCTGGAGAACCCAAGCAACACCAGGGAACATGAGGTCTCAGTGTTGTCTGTAACCAGACTAACAATTAAACTCATGAGGCAAAACTAACAACCTAATTTTAAAAAAATAACCAACAGAGACCTAAAAAGCTAATGGTCTTTGAACTTTTTAAGCAGGGAATAAATACTGAGTTAGAGCAAACAGAATGCATTATCCTTGTATCTGATCCCAAGTGAACCTACAACTGAAAGTGTACACAGTTCTGGTGTGCCATGTAAATAAACACTTTGAAACACTAAATAACTATCAGGACTATCATAAATTATTAAAGTTACTGGCAGAGCTGACTTGTAACAAGAAAACTCCACTGGTCTAGATACTACAAACACAGACAAAAGATAACCACTTAGCCTTCCCAAAAAGAATGAACATAGAGCTCAAACTTGATAAAAGGTACCTTTAACCCATCATAATGAGATTAAGTAAAGGGCCAGTGGCTGATACTAAGTACAACAGGCAGTTTTTTAGTAGTGATTAACTCTGGGCAAATTGTTCCCATGGCTATGGTGAAGAATCCTCTATCAACCAGAAGATAAATTCTCAGATCAACATCCAAAGAGAAACAAAAGTCTAGACAGAACAGAAATCACGGCAAATACTATGGCTTGTGCTATACAACTGAGTAGTTTAAGAATCTCCATCCTTCAGCTTTAAATTACCTACTAATTAAATGCCGTCTAGGAAAGTGAAGTGCAGTAGCGTTTAGACAGCATTTACTGCAACATTTTTATATGTAACAGTTAAATACTAAGCAAACTTTGTCTCTCTGAATTACATTCCAAAAAATCAAACATCTCAGGAAAATATCCACAAAAGCCTCTTAAGATCTAAAGCACAATGCCAAGATACTTGAAAATAAAGTTGCATTAGTTAATTATATGGAAACAAACTGTGCATTTTTCAATGAACCAAATTCACTACTTTTTGTTTCATCATTCATTATAATACATATTTAACAAATACAGTTTTACATTAAAAAGCCACAGTTATGGCAATTTTTAGCAACCTCTTCACTTAGAGGGTTCAGCCTTTTAAACACATCATGAATAATAAAGTAAGAGTATTAGGAAAAGCTTAAGCCCAGATAGATTCTTACTGAACAACTGGTTTTAGATATAAAATCACGAGAAAATTTTTGAATACTTATATACTCATAAAATAACTCCAGGCACATTACTTAGTTTAACAACCTACTGTCAGTTTTCTCACATGAAAAAAATCCATATTCATAAACTAGTGGGGCTTTCTAAAAGAGCCAGCAAGTGTGTGTGTGCTCATCTAATCACATTTATCATTGTCCTGCTAAGCACAGAAATTACCATTCAAAAAGCTAGCAGCAAAACAAGCCAGTAATAACAAAACCCAGATAAGTGCAAGTGCCTGTTTCAGTGCTAGTGCTGACTGCCACTTCTTTGCACTGCCTGAGAGCTAAGTGTGACATCTGGGTGAAAGGAAGATCACACTCTCTTTTGACTGTCACTTCATTCCTCTCTGGTACAAGACTGTTGCTCAGCTCTGAAGAGCACTTGCAAATCCCAAATATACTGCCTGAATGAAAATGTCCGAGTGTCATCTGTTTCAAACACATTTTTCCTACATTATCATCAAATATCTTCTGCATTAGGTTATTATCCATTATATTAATTTATCCTCTGCATAGGCATAAGCAGCCCTGACACCATGTGCCACAAGCAGCTGAGGAACAAAGAACTTGGGTTACCTGCCTGGGGACAAGAGAAATGTCCAAGAGAAATGCAGTTCTCCAACCAGAATCCACACCCCCACAGTGCAAACCAATTCCTTAACCACAAGACCATCCTTTTCAATTTTAACCTGAGGTTCAAATTTGTCTTCTTCCAAATGCTCCCTGCAAGCATTACTGAAGGGCAGAGAATGATGGCTTTCTCAGCCTCAGTCTTACCTTGTTAAAATTCTTTCTCTGACTTTGCTGTTTGAAACGCCTTCTCCATTATCCCAGCAAAGCTGGTTTAGAGGCAAGAGCAAAAGCTATTCAAACTAATCAACCAGTCTGTCATTAAACCACTTAGGTTTAATCAACCACTAACTAAACAAAGATAAAGTAGACCTTAACTTAAATTTTCCTATAGAGAAACTAGGGATATACATTTCAAAAGATTGATTTATTTCTCTTTACTTTTGTTTGTTTTTTTAAGTGAACATTAACGATACTTAAGGGGGGAAAGTTTCAACCAAAAAAAGTGAAGGAAGGAGAGGAAGAAAAAAGAAAGCTTACATTTCAATGTGATTATTTTTGCTACATAGACTTTAGGATTAAGAAAACAGATTAGTGCCTTAATCCAAAACAGAATTTACTAATAACTGACTTTTTGGCATTTTAAATTCCAAGTGTATTTAAGACTAATGACATACATCTTGATTTCAATAATGTAAAATATGCAGCTACTGAGTCTTTAGCACAGGAAACATCATTTGCTCCAAAGAATTAAAATAAATTGGGTTTAAGTAGATTTCTTCCTTTTCACATTGCCTCCTACTACAAAGAGAGCGTACAAGTGAAGGGACAACACAGTTTCCAGTAGAATCTATTTTGGAAGTAAAATCTTTAATAGAATGTTAGCACAATATTATGGAAATGCCTTGAAAATTTAAGGTTTCCACAATTCCTAACAAATTATAAGCAAGGTTCCAAAATTTAAGATTTCCAACAACAGAAGAAGCAGAATATACAGTATCTCCAGTTCCTAAAGAGGGAGTCTTCCCCTTCACAGACTCTGCAAATAAAACCTGGAAGCTTTTATAACACTACACAAAGCCCTGGATAGCTATGCCACAGAATCACACTAAGATGAAAAAATATGCAGTGGAGGAGCTGGTGTTAATCTAATTCCAGTAACAACACAAAAAATTCCCATTTCAGTGAACTTCACAAACATTAAATAAGTGCATGGCTGTTTTCTCCTTCTCAGATACTGTCTACAGTTAGAATCCTGACAGCGGAGTTTATTCTTATAATAAAAACCGTCAGTTAATTTCTCTAGAACAGACTTCTCTCTCAGCAGCTATATAAGTATAACGATACAACCATAATCATACAGTTTGTTCAGTAACCATCCACTAATTTTTTATACTGGAAAAATGCCCCAGTTCATTGCTTGAGCAACTTGGCTAGTACAACAGAAGAACTGGCAAATATCAGAGGTTTTAACTATCCCAAAACTCCACAAGCAGATGTGTCAGTCACAAAATTCTGTGGAAGACGGATTAGCTAATTTAGAAAGAGGGAGAGGGAAGTTATTACTGTGTTTGAAGATACCTTTGTCAATTCTTCTAAGCAGTCACAATCTCTTTCTCCAGAATAAATACATTATAAATAAATTTTTAAAAATAATGATAAAAAATTACACAAAAATTTTTGTGCTACAGCACAATACAGTGTTGACATAGTTTGTCAACATACCTAGAAAACCCTCCTGTAACAGCTACAGTCAGAGCAGCAAAAGCTCTAGGAGCCAGTGAAATTAGCCCCCTAAAGTAGCACTGAAATCTGACAGCTCTTCTGGAAGTATCCTATCTGCTGCTTGGGACACTGGGAATAAGCAAGGGTCTTTCCGTTGTGGCAGCAGTCAGATTGCGACTGTTCCGTGCAACTACACAAGAAAAGAGATTACACCACAGCATTGGAGAGCCCAATAAAGATCCTGAGTGCAAAAAATCCCCAGACTGCCCCAAGGTATGTTTTTTGTTGACCTACAGGGAATGTAGCTAATCCCCAAAATAAGTCTGTTGGTTCCCAAGCACAAGAAGGCAGACATGATACATGCAGGCTGGTAACACAGTACATTTCCCAACTGAGAGAGGAAACAGGAATAGGCTAAAATAATGCTTTAGAAAACACCTGGGCTACAGAACAACTTAAACAGAGCAATTCAGCTCAGAAAAGCAACAACATCCATCATCTGGGGCTCCATTTATTGTTGTTACAAACCCAAATTTAAGTCACAGCTCAAATGCAGATGATCCAGGATTTTATAGACGCTTGCAGGACAAAGCCCTACATTTGTAAGTACTTAGGGAAAAAATGGAGAGGGGGACACAGACACTGTGAATTTCCCAGTACCTTGGGCAAATGGGGGTTTTAAGATTTTTTTACAACATTTTGCCAATCTACTCACAATACAAGAGAGTAACATCACAGGCAATAAGGATTTCAATAATTTAAAATTAATTAATGAGAAATAATTTTTGCATGACATGAGATGACACTCAGAGACATATTTGTCCATCAAATCCACATAACTCCTGCTTGAAATACAAGCTCTACCCTCCCATGCACATGTAACAAGTAAATCCCAGTAGAAATTATTCATAACAGTACTTCAATTGAGAACACAATTACTTGTAATTTCATAGTAAAGACAACCAGATGCCCTGATGTCTCAGACCAGACACAAGTGTTCTTATGTCAGAGTCTGTTTCAGATTAAACTCTCCTCTCCATATCCTTAGCTGAATAAATCCACAGAAAGTTACAGGTTTAAGTGGAGATGCTCCAAATGCCCAGGTCCCTTCACACTTTTGTCACACAACAAACTGCCTCAAAACAACCAAACACAAAAACAGCAGTTTCCTCTTGCTTGTCATAAAGGTGAGGAATCACCTCAACCATTTCCAGATCAGGTTGTTCCTGAGATTTCTTTAAGAACAAACAACAAAACCTTGAAAATTCTCAAAATAAGAAGTAATGCAGCTATCCAGACACTGATTTTTAGGCCTTCAATTACTTCAGTTAATGCTTATAAATTACGTGTTATGCTTCAGTAATCATATTCAGTTGCCTCATCCAAAATCAGACTATCTTGCATATGCCTGCTAAAGGAACATCTATTCAGAAGTGACATTGCTTTATTATAATTCAAATTACAGTAATTGCTTCAGACTTGTAAAGGCTGCTCTGCACAGTAAGTGTTGGATAACCTAGGAAAGCCTTTCAACTTCAATACCACACAGCAAGAACTAACATTAAATACATTTAAATTATTTAGGCTAATGGATAAGGGAGCTTTAAAGAAGAACATTCCAAATCTATGATAAGTGAACTCTGTCAGTTTTTGCTTTATTTTTCCATTTTATTTATATTCATGCCATCTGGTTGTACTGATCATGCAGTTAAACAATCTTGTGTTTTTTCAAATGAAGTAAATTCAAAACTAATTTGTCTGTTAACACATACACTGCAGGTGCCAGCTATGAAGTCACTTACCGACTGGTACAGAATGAGCTTCAATTCACAGTAAACACATTCTGTAACAAACATCCACAAGGCCAAATGGACAACCATGCTCAAACCCATGGATCACTACTCATTTATTGAACATTATATAAGAAGACCAACTTCCTTGAGCTTCAAGTTTTAACTGATCTGTTTAGAACTTTGATTTCCACATCCCAAACCACAGCTACACATATCAAGAGAACGGAGTAAGCAAACTAAAAAAGTTACTTATCCCAAAAGCTCTGTGTCATCATAAACCACTTGCTCAAGCAACCAGACTTACAAAAAATAAAACTGGCAATTGACAGAGCACAATAAAGCAGCATTAAAAAAGACTGCTAAAAGTAAACAAACATTAATTTCCAAGGGCTATAGTAGAACAGTTTAAGTGACATTTGTCCCTTTAACATGATGTTTTTAGGTAAAAATTATTGGACATGTACAGATTATACATGCTATTTTTCCAGCTGTTGCTTTATTAAAGATTTAATCTGTTTCCAAATACAAAAAACAGGCAGCTTTAGACCCAAAGATTTAGAAACAACTACATCTATTTTGTCATTTCAGATTAAAATCACACACAGTAGAAGGAGCTACTGTCTCTACAAAAAGAGACAGAGATTTTTAATCACGGATTTCAGTCCTAGTTTTAGGTACTGAAATGTGGGGTTTTTTTAAACAAAATCACGGGAGGACTAAATATACCAACAAATAGATACAAGTCTAATGTGCATCTAGACAAGAACTGCAGTAACCAAATGACAGCAAGGGCCTTCTCTATGTCTATGCTGAAGCAGTCATGTGTAATGGAGATGAATGTGTCTCCAATGCACACCAAACTTGTTCATTGTAATTTATAACTGGTACACCAACACATGGCCTCCAGTGTATGGAATTAGACCAGCTCCTGAAATTCTTCAGGAAGTACTGCTACAGCAGTCCTAGCACTGATTTAGCCACACACGAGTCAGCACCAGAGAATTACTGGCATTTATGCAACTGTATCACTTATAAATGCTTTAAATTCGCTGTCAGAACATCAAGATCCCAGTCATTCCCACGTTTTTATTGCTTGGAATCACCTAATATAAGTAACAGCAGGTTTTGGTCTTTTTGTTTGTTTTTTCAAAGGTCTGTGCAGAACTTTATAACTAGTCCTGTACTTGTTCTCTCTATAGCATTTTCTTCTCTTTAAAATCACCACAGTGATGCCTTATATTGAAAAGCTGAGTTTTGGACACACATCTTCATTCATCCACTAAGAGAACAACGCTGTGTAACAAAAAATAAAACACTAATATGAAATCTCCTCTCTTGCTTACAACAGATCCCAATATAGCACTATTAACTCCACAGTCTGGCTCCAACTCTAAAAATTCTGCACCACAGCTAGACCAAAACCAGACCTTCCTCGGGACTTCCAAAGATGCACGTCAGCCTGTCCACACCCAACAACTTGCAGGACCTGGGCCTGTCACCGTATCAGCATAAATTAGGACTTGTCAAACAGGTAAGACATAGTAACATAATATATTTTATTGAACACAAAGGTAACTGTTTCCGCTGTCCCATCCCATAGCGAAAAAAATAATTGTAATCATCACAAGCATGGCATTTTTCTCCATTTGTTTTGGGAGGCTCTCACTCAGTTTTTCATTCTTTAGTTATCCAAGCTAACTTCACAAGAGACGGAGACTAACGTGATAGAAAAAGGAGCTTAAAAACGGAACCCCGTCAGTCAGGGACAGCAGTATGTGCCGCCTCAGCCCTCCCCTGCCCCCGCCCGCACCTGCGGCGGCCGCGCTGGGGGACACCGCTCCCACCCTGCGCCGCGCCACCTCCCCACCCGCCCTTATGCCAAACTCGGCTGGGAAAATAAAAAAGTCAAACAAAAGAAAGGAGAGCGTGCGCGGAGGGGAATGGAACCCAACCTCGGCATGCAGCGGCCGGGGAGGGTTCGGGTTCGGTCGCGCGGCAGCACCGGTTGCCCGGGCACCATCTTGGGGGCGGCCGGGGGCGAGGACGCGGCCCCTCAGCGCCGCCGGGGACCGGCTCAGCGTTTTACCTGCTCTGCCAGCCCTGCAGGAGGTTGGTGTATTTGCTGAGCGTCCCTTCCAGCACCGGCTCCCGCCGCCTGCCGCCGGGCGCCTGCGCGCCCCCCGAGCTGGCCGCCGCCACCGCCGAGCAGGGGCTGCTTCCGCCGCCCCCGCCTCCATCTAGTCTGCCG
>VZRN01002716.1:387006-414695 GCA_013397935.1 Dasyornis broadbenti | reverse complement strand
GTCCGCCGTCCCCCCGGGTGCCCTGCCCGCCCGAGCCAGGGGCAGGGCGCTGCTGCGGCGGTGGCGGCGGGGGCCGCGCAGGGGCGGGGGCCGCACACGCACACGCGGAGGCACAGGGCGAACGGGGAGAAGCACAGCACGCACACGGGCTGTGTGGTGCCCGCGGCCGGCACACACACGCACACGCCGTGCGACATGGGGAGTGACCCCACAGGACACGGTGTCCGGGTGTTTGACCGGCGTCCAGACCCACGCGTGTGGCGGGGGCAGAGCGCACACCGAGACCGCCTCCGGCCCCGGCGGCCGCACCGCGCCCCCCGTGACGCGCCCACCACATGACACACATTCACCCGAGCAGCGGCGGGATGTGCGCTGGGACACCGGCCGAGAGCGGGCTGCCGCCCCATAAAGCGTATGGCTGGCGCTCGCACAAGCTGTGCCCCGTCACCACCGAGCGTGACACCGAGGAGGTGACTGTCTGTGGTACAGTACGTCAGCAGCACAGCTGCTGTGCTGCACATGAGGTGTGTGGTGTGCCCAGCACTCAGGAACACAATATTCTTGCTCAACCCACAGCTGGTAGTGTGTATCAATATACCACATCAGTCATGTCATTCATCCAGACTTTGCAAAAAAATATCATTATAAGACCACATCTCCTGAGAGGATGTAACCTCAAGATCACCATAACAAGCTAAGTAGATCCTGTACAGCCAGGCCAGATCCACGAATGACTTCTCATGGCCATCCTTGCTGCCTTAGACAAGTACCTTAGTTATGTTACAATGTGTATCTTCCCAGCATACCAGAGATGTAACTATTCTTTTGTCCTTTAATAATTGTAGATCTGAAATGTAGAGGAGACTCGGAGAGTCTTTGGAAAGTACAAACTGAGCTTAGCTCTTGTGCTTTAATCCTGTGGAAAGTTTCAACAGTTCTTTGTACTAGAGATTTTTTAAGTGTGCTGAGTATCATGTCTGCCCTGTGCTCAGCACCTCAGAAGATACTCAAACTATTCAAATCCACACACAGTTAGATATGTACATTCCCAATATAAATCAGCACAGAGAGGAGGGATCCTAACTTAGATTCTCCCAGTTTTCTCTCTGGAAAATCCTACCACATATGTTGTGGTTGGGTAGCTGAAATGTTGGGCAACCTGATCCTGAATTTTGGGTCATTAAACATCTTATGTTGTAGTTAAATACTAAGGCATTGCAGTCTAGAAACTTGAATTTTATTATTTCGTTGGTGGGACATACAATGCACAACTCTTGTAGTACAGACAAAATATTAAAAACTTCATTATTTTTTGAAATAAAGCATTTTAGAGTAACTGTTTTTCCAAATCCGTTACTTGAGATGTTCATGTAAAACTCCTCTATTATTGTTTACTATGGAAAGAAACTCCATTACCACAACCTGAAAATCCTCATTGTTAGGCTCAACTCTACTTCTGATGACCACAGTTTTCAGAAAACTTTGGAATGGACAAGGAAATGCTCCTTCAGGAAGATCAGATCCTGATTTCTGGAGATGAGACCCCTTGAGTTGTCTTCATAATGTTACAATGACAGGCCAAAATTGTGGAACAATATGCTTTAATGAAATGTGTCACCACATCAACCACTGCAACATGTTATATGCATATGTTCTACATTGTAGGTAATGAATGTAATATTTTCTGCCTTCCACAGAACTCATTGGAAGATAATTCTGTCAGGAAAAGAAGCCACCTTACATGAGAATAGAGAAGCCTCTTCATACCTTTCGGTACTATAAAACTCAAGTAACAATGGTGCACTCATCAGGAAGTTTCTGAAATAAAAGGGATAACAGCTGTAACTATCTTATGCCCCAAGAGAATTTTGCCAAATCATAAAACATGCTTAGTGCTTCTAGAAGGATTGCTGTGATGTGGTAACATAAGGAGTCCTCTTGTAAGTTATAAACTAGTTAATAGATGGGAAATGAAACACAGGAATAAATGGCCTCTTCTCAAATAGAGGGAAACCACTATGAGTTGTGTTCTGTGTTGTTCAGAATCATCTTAAATCAGAATCCCTTCATTTACTAATAGTTAAACCTAGAATCAAATGGAAAAAAATAGCAGAAGGATCTCACAGTAGTGACTAAATCACTGCTAAAATGGCAGCTGAGATTTAATCTTGCTGAAAAGCACATCGGTAGAAAATAGCTTTTACTATGCGTGCATGATGATCTATAAAATAGCTATAACCTCTCAGGCAAGAGATCTTGGAGACATCTTAAATAAGTTCTCTGAAAACTCCATCTCAGTCAGTGTTCAAGGGTAATCAAACAAACAGCTATGATAAGCTCATTAGGAAAAACAGAAGTAACAGCTTGCTGTTATATAAATCCATAGTAAAGCCAGTATCTATACAATCCTGCATTTATAATATTCCTTCAAAAAGGACAGAGTAGAAAGAGAAAAGTGTAAATCCCAGCTTTTATATGAAGAGAGAGCTCACTGAGCAGGGTTTTCAGTTGAAAAAGAAACAACCAGTATATAAAATTATATTCCGGTTAATAGGAGTCATTTTTCACTGTTTCTCATGAAAAAAGAACTATGGGGCAACTGGTTTAAAACAAGCACAAGAAACTACTTTCTCATGATTCAAACTCATAAAACTCATTCATATGGAAATGGTTTTGGATGCCAAACATCTAGAAGGATTTAAAAAGCAATTGTTCTTGAAGAATCTTTAAACAAGGTTGACCAAAGTATTTTGGGTGTATTTGAAGTTCAGAAAGGTGCTAAACATCTGACTCCTCAAAGACTGTTTTTACTTTATTGAGGAACTAATCCCTGCCCTGTTCTTAATCTTTCTCTAAATGCTTACTTGTGGAAGGAACAAAGTGCTGGACTAAAAAGACCTTTGGCTTCATCTATGGTTATAGTTTCATATACTAAGGATTCCTTCTTCTTGGTTAACCAATGGTAGTTTTGAGTCAAACATTGTCACAGTATGCAACTTTTATATTGTATTGAGGCAAAAGAATGTGTCATTCTTCTCATCTCTTTTCCCTTCCCAGTTTGTACGTATTGCTACCTAGCTGAGCTGGACAATCTTTCATAGCAATCTTGATATGAGTGAGCTCCTAACATCATTTATTTCAAGTTTATTAATGTTTTTCAAAATGACCAAACTTGTATTTATTTTACTAGCTAATGATCTGTCCCAGTAGAGCTACAGTTCAGGGTAATACACACTGACTTAGTCTGATACAATACCGCATGATATATGCTTTGTTAGAAGTATTTTTAATTAACTATTTATTAATGCAACCTACCTGATAAGAGTTCACACTCTTTCCAAGGTAACACAGCTACTATGTTACAGTCCTCGTTTAGAATGTTACTTTCACTATCTGACCAAATCAAAATTTTGCTTCTTTTATTAAGAATCCAAAAGAATCAAAATAACTCACTATTTATCCCTCCTTTCAGAAAGCAAAACATCAGGTAAGACAACAAATCCAGTACTCTTTGCTCTTATCAGGAAACAGAGACCTTTCTCTGTCCTTTGCTAAACTACACGGTTTCACCTTCTAGAACAAGGTCAGTTCATAATCCATTTGCTAATTTATGTTTCTTGAACGTGTTGGTTTGGGTTTCTCTATCTTTTTAACACTCTCCTAGCAAACAGTTTTCTCAAATTACTTTCCAATTTCTTTTTATCTTCTTCCATCACCAGATTTCCACACAATTTCTCACCATCATAATTGTATGGAGGAATTTAGCTGTATGGTCTACAGGAACTACTTCTGCCCAGCCTAAATTCAAGTATTGAACGCATTCCATGGACATGCCTAAAAGCTTGCTCAGTTTTACCATCTCTTCCTTCTTGCCCTACTGAGTCCTTCTAAGACACTGCTCCATTTCACATGAGCTTTGGAGACTAAGTCCATCTGTCACTAAACTGTAGGCAATACTTATGGTAAAAACATACCACTGTGCACTTCTTTCCCCACTGTCTATACATGTCAGCACTGGAATGACTCGGACATTATCCCTGAAGTACATCTCATTGCCATGGTAACACCTGCACCAAGCCTACTGTCACTAAGGCTTCCCCATTGTCCAGAGCAACTGGAAGAGAGTGAATACAGCAGGTGGAACAGTGTGCAGCAGCACGTCCTCCAGTCCTTCCTTAGGTTCAGTGTCACGAGTTCCTGAACTTGAAGGTTTAAAAGAAGCAGTGACTCCTCTAATCTGCATTTTTAAATAACACAGAACAAGAATTGTAATATTCAGTCTAATATAATTGTTTCAATTAGAATCAATCAGCACATCATCCATGAGTGGCAGACTTCTGACCTGAGCATTTCAAGAACACAGAGAAACAGTCACTAACTCTGCAGTCTGCCAATTTTAGCATTAGCTTTGCTGAGCCAGTATCCATCTTATCCTTCATCCATGGTGCCTGTAAGCCTGCAATGTATGCCAAGCATTCTGCTTTGCCACACTTCATCCTGTTGTCAGCAGCTTCTCATCTACCAGCATGACCACCTGTGTAAGCCTCACTTAACCCAAAGCTGGTGACAGGAAAACAGCTAAGAAACACGGCATATGGCAAAGAGTACCCAAACTACCTTTACTGTCGGGAACAATTGAGCCCAGGAGACAGACACTTGCCTGCAGGTTAATGTAGTCTACCACAAGGCATTACATGTGGGCTAAGGCTTCTGCTGTCACAGCTAGACTCTCATAGCTTGTTTACTCAGCTACAGTGCACTGCCCTGTAATTTACAGGTGAGACCAGTTGAAACAAAACTTGATCAAAACGGCTGATCCTCTGGAATACAAACTTTGGGATGGTTAGCTGGAGAAAATAATTGTTTATATTATGCATGTTATACATATATTTGCATTGGATGTCATTAAATGTGCATGAGGAAGTGATGTGTATGACAAACATGAAGAAAGGTATTTTCTACGTGGCTAGAATCAACCCTTTGAACTGCAATGGGAAAAAAAATAGGAAGCCAGTACATAAAGAAACTAAGTGAGCATAAAAAGCTAAATGAGCACAAATATCACTTACAATATATATTGTGTATTTTAGCTAGTGAGAATAGCTTTATTCCATGCCAGCTCATCTTTGAACAGTTTTTATAGGCAATCACAAATACAGTTCTTCAAAATAAATTCCTTCATACACTGAGGCTGGAAGAAAACACTGCGATTATGCAGCATATCCAGCAGGATAACAGAAACCGGTTTTGGTTTAATGTGGAATTACAGATAAATGTCAATATACCAAATCTTAACAGTCTGCAGGCATTTTTACTGCCCATTTTTCTAGCTCTGTGGTTAAACATTTAGGGATTTGAAAAGTATATTGGCCCACTAAAGGTCAAATTCAGATTCAAGACCAAACTGCATTTACTCAGTATCACTCTCATATCTCAAAACAGTGTTCAAGCTTTCTTTTATCCCCCTTTTTTGGGGAGCTGAGTGGTTCCAGTGGAATCTGTCATATTTCAAAATTTTTTATTCATAAGGCATGAGGCCATATATCAGTGTAATAACAC
The DNA here is from genome assembly GCA_013397935.1 of Dasyornis broadbenti. NCBI lineage: Eukaryota > Metazoa > Chordata > Aves > Passeriformes > Dasyornithidae > Dasyornis > Dasyornis broadbenti. The sequence goes on along the minus strand of VZRN01002716.1, from coordinate 409,136 downwards.
CCAGCTTGGTGTCCATCCACTTTCTAAATGAGACATCTATGCACCTGTAATCTTATGCCTAAACTTGCACATGAACATTGCTATAGAGCTTTTATGATGCAGAGTGTGTATTTATTGATGAAATAATGGTATTTTATGCTGCTTGGGCTATGGTCTCATACTCCACCAACAGCAATTTGTGTAGTTGTTTGACATTAGCAAGCAGTATCTTACAGATTAAAAACAAGTCTCATTCAAATCGGACCAGTCTCAAAGCCCGTTACTCACCTACAGCAGAGCTCTATTTTACTCACATCATCATTAAAAATACTATTTAGGTAATGTTAGAATCCAGCACACAATGGGATGACAGTGGAAAAAAAATAAAAGAAATATGCACTATAAATCAAAACCAAAACACAAACATTTAAGATTTCTTGGCACTGAGAAAAGGAGGAAAAGTTCAGTCAATAAAATTTTCCAACAACTGCTTAAGCAGAAACTACTTTTGATTTCTAATTTCAGTCTCCATTCTGCAAGCAAATCATTCTGCAAGCAAGATTCATTAACAGAAACCTAATTAAAACAAATACAAGTTTCTAATGCAACATGACTGCCCCCTTTTTTACCTACAAATCTGCATTAAGAATATTCATATGTATTTCAATATGTGTAATTAAAATACATAGACATGAGAAGTGGCAGAGCATGTTTGAAACACTTTCTGAAGCTGCAGAACCTCATATGAAAACATGCATAATGTTCACTCCATTTTTCGTGACAATGTTTTGGAAGCTGTGCAGACCATACATAGTGGTCCTAGTTCTTTATGACTACTGTAAACACATAAAAAAACAAGAACTTTAGAGCAAGTCATGACACCTATATCTTAACTGCTTTTTATTACCAAAATAAATATCTTGTAAATTCAATAAACTACTGAAATATATTTTACCACTCAGTTCTAAATTTTAGCTCTTACCAATAAAAACCAGTCAATAAGCACATAAAAGGAAGTAAAAGGCAGTAAAGCTTGGGGGTTTTTTACAGTTTGGGGGTTTATAGTTTTGGGGATCATACTTTAATTAACTCTAGAATATGTGATGTGTATAATTATCCCAAGCTGTGGATGACATCTTTTCTTGCCAGGGTTCAACACTGAGTGATTTTAAATTTGGCTGGTAACAGACAATTATAATAGCTTGTGAAAAACACATGAATCAAAATTGTCTTTTATATTACAATAACTAAGATTAGCTTAAAACAAAAAACATAAAAGGAATGTGCTGCATATTGCCCATCTTATGCAAACGTCATCTGTAGGTTTAAAGCTGATATAACAGATAGGCAACATTGTGTTCAACAGTACCCCACAGCACAGACTGTTATCTTCCCTGATTCTGAAGAACAATATAAACTGGGGTTTATAAAAGCCCGACAAGATCATTTATCTAATCCTCTTCTGGTTGCTGGACAGAAGAAGACAGGGATATTTTTTTCTCCCTCTTCTCTGGTGAATTTGCTTTTAATGCTTGCTCTCTCATATCACACTCAGCCTTGACAGGAATATCCAGTGGAGATAACCTCAAATATGCAAAGAGTTGAATTATGATTCTGTTCCTCTGGTTTCTAAACTCAGCTGTCAGCTTTGATCTTTGACTTTTGAGAGCCTGTTCTGCAAAATAGAATGTGCATTCATATATGGCTTAATATAAGAATATTTGCCATGATTTCAAAGGCAGAAACAAATGCTAATTTTTTAGAATAAGCACAGTATAAGTTCAGGAAGGTGCCATTTTTCATTTTAACTTTTCCTGACCTTCCTGATCTTTTCCGTAGAGGATGCCTGGAACAGGTATTCCTCAGACGCAGTTCCACAAATCCAGACATTCTAAACTCTGAGCTCTGTCAGTATCAATCAATCATAAACTTCTCCCTACTATACTGTGTTACAGCCTAAAAATAGGGCTATACTTTCAGAAAATGAGGTAGCATCAAAGTTATGAAAGTTGATAAATCAGATTCCAAATGCTAGCAACCTGAAATGAAAATGAGAGGAAGAATCTAAGGGTTTGCACACACAGACAATTTTCTTCCTACTTTGTAAGATACACAGGAGACTGGAGAAATTTGTTTTATTTTTCTGACATCCCATTTGTATGAAATGAAGCACAAATGTTTAATTTTACTATCCTATTGGGGAAAAATAGGAAACAATTCCGGGGGACCTTGAAATCCTAATCAGGAGAGGTCAACCCCTAACTGACAAGACTGGCATTGGATGTCTAAAATCATCTCACAAGTGTTTGAAACTATCATCAGAAATAAAAATTTAAACAAAAAATGTAACAAAGCTTTGAATGGTCTCAATAAAAACTTTCCCTGTCCAAATATGTTGTCCACAGACTTTTCACAATGTTTTCAAGTAGAAAGGATCTGAGGTTTTAGTATAAATATCAAATGGAAAGGTCTTCAAAAGATCATGCACTGCTTTTGTTTTTTTTTTTTTTTTTTTTTTAGAAAGCTCCTTGAACAAAATAATCATCTAAAAGCTATAAGTAAGCTCATACACACCATGTGCTTCATAAACTTGAATAGGGTCTTATTACAGGAAAACACAGCCCATACTAATTTAATCTGTTCCCAGATTCCTTCATGTCAGAAATAAAATTTGTACTGCTTTTAGTAGACGAAGGCATCGAATTGTATTGCTGACCAGGAAAAGTGGGATATATAGGTAGAAATAAAGACAAGAATCAGTCAGTTTGAAAGAGATTTATATATATTTTTGCTAACAGCACTGAGGTCTGCCACACCATGTTCAGAACACCAGCAAGGCCTTTGGCAGTTGCTATTGCCTTATTTTTGCCAGCAAGTTCTGTTCTAACCAAGTTTAGACAACACTTCTGATAGCAACAAAAGTGGCTGGTCTACTTTAGAAATCCCAGTGGAGATGGAGCGGCTCCAGTGTCAGCCTAAGAGTGTAATGGGGAGTTTGCCAAAAAAGGCTAGATTAGATGAAGTCTTCAGAGGCTACACATAAACCAAATGTGTCAAAATCCTGGCAGTCAACTGCTAGGAAGTTTATAACCCTGAGACAAAGAGAAGACACATCTCTTGACATAACCACAGCATTTTCTCACTCTCACAGAGTTTCAGAAGGAAACCTGATGTTATTTGATGATGCAGTGCACCAGAAATAAGTCAGAGGCCATCACCCACAGGCAAGCATTTCAGGGTAATTTGAAACTTAGGAAAATATTACATAGGGAAACATCTGTAAGCAAGCCAACCCAAGCCATCACACAAGAAAGCTTTGAGGGAAAAAAGAGTATTCTCTGCATGAAAGTAAACTGATGCCCTGATGCAACAGGTTTTAAGATTATTTTTCTTTAGTTTAGTCGTTTTGAGGGGAAATACCACTCTTATTGACACAAATTTTATGCATAAGAATTCTGACACATTCCTTGTGCTCAAGTTATTTTCTTCACAGAGGATAAGAACTGTTTCGTGCATTCAGATGTATCAAGGGTCTTATAAATTAATAAATATAGGAAAAAATCTATGAAATTATTTCTTTCCACTTTGTTTTTTCCTAACATTTTCCTAGCATAAAACAAGCACAACTCCATGAAATTGATTAAATGCAGTACGTGTCCTTCAGGCTTGAGTCTTGATAAAAGAAAAAAATAAAAGTGAAGGAAAATTAGAAAAATATTCTTGTATCAGCCTCTTTCTCAGGAAAATTCTCCACCTTTATTCAAGTCAAAGATTACCAACTTCTTATTTGGCCAAGAGCATCAGTTTGCTTCAACCAAGACTGAGGTGATAGAAATAAACAGTGTAAATTTACAGAAAAGGAATGAATCTCCATTTGCAACATAGAACTAAGGCAGTACATTTTTCATTTACAATCTGTAACACAATGCAATTAATGTTTCTCCCTTGAAGAAAAAGTTCTGTTTTTCTTATGAATGCTGCTCTTAGCTGTCCAGGAATACATTTATGGAAGGACTGGCCAGGAAGCACATAGATTCCTGTTTCACTGGCTGCTAAACTTCCTGTGCATTCCCTGTACTGTTAGTGGCACCCTTTGGGAAGAGCTGTGCCTCTAAAAAAATTGTGCTACATAATGTAGAAGATAAAGAAATTAAAACCCAACTAGAATCAAAGTGCTTAATGTAGTTGATCTCTGCTATGCATCCTATTTCCCAGAGTCTACTTTATGTCACATAACATCAGAAATAAAATTAAAATACATATTTTAATGGTTTAATCACAGCTCTTACTCTCTAGAAATTCAGCAGACAATGTAAGGAAGTTCAAACACTGTTATACAGTTTACAGAAAAGCAATAGGTATCTTTAAAAGTAAAAATGACATTGAAGTCACCTTTTTATAGTGGCTGGTGCTGAAATACATGGTATTTTAAGCATCGCTTGTTAATACAGATCAAAGGCATTTAAACTGCAGCATAGAAATGTAAGAAATAAAATTGTGGTTGTATCTATGGTACAAGGTACATCAGAGTATCTGTGGCTGAATGAAAACTGGAGAATCAAGTTTGTTTTCTCATGAGGAAAAGAATATTGAAATGCAGGGCACAACTAAAAAGTTTCAGAAAGGGCTTAAAAGACTGTCAGGTTTAGAATTAAATCTGGGCACTTTATTTAGACCTAGCTCAAGATCTCCTCAGTCCAGAGCAAGGCTTCTAGCAAATGGATGGCAATCTAATTCAGCAAACACCACTGAAAATTCAAAATGTCAGTAAAAAGGACAACTCAAGTATGAATCTCAATTCCACAGGGTACTAAGGAATATGCTTACAAAGCTCAAAATCAAAGCCAAGCTAAATACCACGTGAAGCGTTACATTCTGTGATAGCCAGCACAGTCTAGGAAAACACATCACAAAATGCATGAAGGAAAAAGCAAAACATCTGTTGGAGGTCAGGGAATTTTTCCCATTCTGTTGTTAGGGAAACCTTAATGACTGGGAACTTAAGAGACAAAAGATGTGGCCGGGTGTGGTGAGGGAAGGAAAAGCACCTGGCTGCTGGTAACGTCAGCTGCTCTCAGGACGTCGGAGGGGGACGGTTTACCTTTCGCTGGGACTGCAGGACCCCAGCTCCACTCAGCTTTTTGTTCCTTTCTGGGTGAGCTTTTGTTTGGGAAAGACCAGGATCTCGACCCTTTCCCCTGCTCCTGGAGTGCGTGTCTCCCTGGCTGTGTATGGCAGCTGCTGCAGAGGAGCCTGGCTATGGCTGACCCGCACTCTGCACCTGCCGGGACGCACTGCGGCTTCTGCCACCGCTGCGGAGTTTCTGCCACCTTTTGCTTGCCAGCCCAGGTGAGCCAGCCCTGCCATCCAGCTTGCTGCTCTGAGGTTTCCTGCTGCAGCCCCTCTCGCCATCCAGTCATCCTGCCACCCAGTCGTCCTGCCATCCAGTCTGTCTGCCATTATTCGTGTCAGGAGAGGATGTGAGCTCATGCCATAGCGCCCCCTGCAGCTGCACAGGAGCCCTTGCCCCTGCCTGGCTGGGAGTCCAACAGCACCCCCTGCTGGCCATGACTGTAACTGCACCAAAGCAGGGGGTGGTGTCTGGCAGCCCAGAGAAAGCTGCCACCAGCTTTCTGGTTTGTTTGTTTGGTTGTTGTTGCTACTGTTGTTATTGCTTGTTTGCCTCATTATAGATACTAGTAAAGAACTGTTATTCCTTTTCCCATATCTTCACCTGAGAGCCCCTGATTTCAAAGTTATAACGATTAGGAGGGAAGGGGGTTCATATCCTCTATTCTAAGGGAGGTTCCCATCTTCCTTAGCAGACACGTCTTTCAAACCAAGACAACATCTAATACATTATGTCATTTTGCAAGGGTGCACTAGCAGAGTGCGTAACCTCAAAAAGGAGACAATGAGGGCCTCATCAAATCTGATTCATTCCTCACAGGAGTTCTACCAGGAGATGAATAGACTGCCAGCAAGAAAGCAAATGGTAAATGTATTGCTTTGTGCACCAGTGTCCGGCTTAAAACTAATGTATTGCCAGAACTGCAGAGTTTCTAATAAAAAGCCACTAATCATAGAAGTTAAGTAATAGGACCTAGACTTCACAGTGGTTAGCTTTCCCCACAGATATAATAAATTAATTAGGTTATAGTTCTATAAATTATAAAAGTGTCAAAGGAAAGAAAAGCCTCAGTTTTTGGATTTAAAGTAATTAATATCCTTGGTCTTACTAAGGAGGACATGTTCAGATGCAAAGGGAAAGCAAAATAATTCATATTATTATGAAGACATCTTCCTAGATAAGTATAAAAGTCCTCATATAGTATTGAAAAGAGCTGGAAAAGTTCAAGAACTTCAGATTTCGTGCCTCCAGGAAAGTTCCCTTTGACCTACCATAGCATGATAAGAGACCCTGAACACATCATTTTGGTAGTCACAGAGCAAACAGAAGAACCAAAAGAGCAAACACATTTCAACATCATAGAAAAAATATTCCACTTAGGCATGGATTCCAAAGAATTCAGCAAATATTTTAAAAAGAAATGTCTTCCATTTCCTCAAAAAGGAGGAACACTCAGGGAATGTGGCTGATGCCGAGGATTTTTCTTCACTGAATGTAGTTCCAAAACTGCCTGGATATATCTGCAATAGCCTATCCTACAAAGCTTATATATTTCACTCTTCCCTCATAGTAATGGCTGAATCATAATTTTCTTTTATCTAATATTCTAATTAAATTCCCAAGTTTTAAATTGTAAGAAAGTGCCCAGTTAATGTGGTAATTAATGACTACAAAGCCATCTTTCCATTACATTATAATTCAGACAGCTCATCCACTTCAGAAGACTTCTAATTGTGTTACTGATGATGAATGTTGAATGGTTAACTCTTGTGTGTGTTGTGCACATTTTACTGCCCTCAAGGCCAACACACTAAACAGTTTAAAATTTTCAAATAAATACCCTTGCACACTTGAAAGCTAAGCCATAAACGACTAAGTTCACTGTTATTACAGCAGATTAACTAGTCATGCCATGGAGTTTATGGGTGCACAGACAAAAAATGACAATGCATCATCTCTACTAGCAGCAAATATGAAGATCTGAATGTCCAAGAAAACTGGTAACATTCCTTCTGAAAGGATGCAGCAAGTTCTATAGCAGTTAAGAAAATAATACAAATAACAAGAGGTTTCATTACCTACTGAGTTAATTTATTCTTCAGTCCAAATGTTTTCTACACCATCTTGATATCCATTCTTATGTATTAGGTATAAACTAGAATATCAAAGCAGAGGAGACAAGTTTGTAGAGATGAGGATAACTATAGAGAGGATAATCCCTTTGTACTAATAATTGAAAAGAATTTTCCTTTTTAAACAAATGGATAAATACTAGACTATCAAACAGTGCTAAAGTCTCTCCTCTACATGAAATCATAACTATTTTCTTTTGAGACAGTACTTCGTGGCATGCTGTTGATTCACAAAGTGGATTTATGTAACTAAAAGTGGATTTGTTGCTTATCTTCTACTGAAGACATTCACGGATATTTATGGATATTTGGTATTATCTATTGATATTGATCTACTCATATTTGCTGGGTTTATTTCCTATCAGTAGTGACCTAAACTCAGCCCTTCCTCACCCTATTTATTAATAAACGATTGCATCTTATAGGCCCATCATTTATGCCTGCACAACCCTAACAACAACAAATAAATTGCATGTGCTTTGGGGATGAATACTTCAAGTTCTAGAACATTATTTTAGGTCTGAAAATCACATCAGTACACACAAATGTTACAACAATGAAGTTTTTCTATCCATAATTAAAGAGCAGCCTGCCCAGTCAAGTGGCTGGGCCACTCCACCATCCCTGGAGTTATGTAAAAGGTATATAGACATGGTGCTTAGGGACATGGTTTAGTGATGGTCTTGGCACTACTGTGTTAATGGTTGAACTTGGTGATCTTAGAGGCCTTTTCCAACCTAAATGATTCTATGATTCTACAAAAATCAAAACTAGTGATGAACTTGTTAACATCACCATAGTTCGCTGTTATTTTTCTAAACACTTGCAGGTACTTTGTGTCGCTTCTCCCACACCCAAGTAATCAACTGATGCATTACTCAGGAATTTGGAATTCAGAGCTCTTTTGGAAATATCTCTGTTGAGCAAGGAACTAAGTTAGCTGCTAAAATCTATTAAGCAATCCATAAACTACAGATTTTTAGATTTTGGATTTTGCTAATGAAGGACATTCCAGTCCTTTTTAAATATAAAGGTTGGAGACTCAAATAAAGTCTAAAGCAGGATATTAATTCAACTCATTCATTAACTTTAAGAATCGCAATAAAAAGTGACATATTTACTGGCTGTAAACTTCACTTTGTGCCACATTTTTTTCAAAAACATTTGGTCTAATGCTTCCTTTGTCTCCATCTTGTCTTTTGTGCCATCAGTTTGCATACAAACTCTGTAAACCAATAAAGTCCCTATATGTTTGAACTTCAGCTGCACGGAACAGGTTTATTACCAGGAAACAGAAATTCCCTCTAGTGCCAAAAGAGCTTCCTCCTTTACAGCACAATAAATTAATCTCCTGTAAAAGTAATTAATTGCTAATTAATGTTGTGTTCTTGTTATAAAGTAGCATTCAAAAGTCTTTTCTCCTCTTAGTGTGTTTTGTTGTATCTGCTGACACAATGTTAACAGGAACTAAAATTTAATAGAAACAAAAATAACTTCTGTGTTTGCAAATTACCACACTATTGAACATTGATTAAAAAAAAAAAACAAAAACACATGATGTTAAGCACACTGAAAAGCTTTGGTTTACACACTCAAACCCTATCAGACTGGCACTAAAGCTGGATCACCGCCATCTTTGGAAACTGTTTCAGAACCTTGTGTGTTTTACAATTTATGGCAAGTGTATAATTTCCAAGCAAACAACACTACTGATATCAGTCACCATTTAGCATCCAGTTACTCTAGATGCTAAATTTGTCCTAGGTGTTGATACTCAGCAGGTTAATATGCATACAATCTACCACAGAATAACAAAGCAGAAAGATGCCACCCTTGTGGGAGTCTTTATCCTGTGAAGATAAATTAAAGTCCTATGCCCTTGAGTTAGAAACTGGCTGCTGCAGATCAGCTCACTTGGGGCATTCCATGATGGCTTGGTGTGCCAATAAGCGGGTTTGGATGTTGCTGGTACTGTTAGACTGTACATACTGTTTACAAAGGTTACTGGGGTTGTCACACTCAGTGCAGAGAGGCTTTGCGTACGTTAGGATTGCACAGCTTGCTTTGTTTTCTGATGCACAGAAACTAATGGAATAGCACGAATAGAACAGCATGAAACTCAGTGGCAAAGGCAAAAAACCAGCACAGTCCTGGGAAGAAATAAGGTTACATCTCATTAAAGGTGATCAGAGGTAGCATGGAAGCTGTCCTGCCTCCACAGAGTGGGAATGAGACTGCAATGCTAGATCTGCCCTCCATCCTTCACCAAGTTGTATGGGTGGAAAAGAATAGGAGATGGGGTTTATAGAAACGATCTCACTAGAAACTCCCATTACAATGCTCTAAAATTAGATAAGGACCTGATGTCCAAAAATATGCAGTTTTAAACTTTTAGAGGATCACTTACTATGACATACTATCCAGAGACAAATGACTCAGGAAATAAGCAGCTGCCCAGCTGTCTTTAGGTCAGAAGCTGAGGTACACGCTGTCCCTCCTGTAGTGTATGTAGTGGCCACTTACAAAGCAGACAAGCACAGGGTAATATCCATGCCCTGATCCATACAGATCAAGAGCAGCAAGGTCTATCTGTATGCTGCCGTGTGGCAGAGTTCTGTACAGTGAACCAGCTAAAATGGCACAAAGTCAGAATTCAGAGCATTAGGGTCTCTACAGAGCAAATAGAAAGGATACAGACAGTGGGGCCAAGAAATGGCATGTCTATCCCAGCGCTACTGCCAAGTGCAATTTGGCTTTCTTACTCCTGCAGCCTATACTTTTTTCCCCTGGGATCACTGACACTCTGTGAGTCCCACATAGAAGAGCTGCTGCAGACTGTTTGGCTTTACACAACTGATAGTCCACAATCTGGAGTTCATCAAGCTATCTTGGCTTGGTAGTCAGCTCAAAGGGTCACAAACTTCTTTCCTGCCATACAAAATCACCCCTTATGAGAACATTACCTGAGATTTAACTAAGTAACCAACCTGACTGCCCAGGTGGAGCCATGGGATAAGGTGATTCTCTTAAGTCTCCTAAGAATCTCTTAAGGCAGTGTTTCAATATCTACTAGGTATTTTGTGGCTAACGACACATTGGCTGGTGTAGTTGCTGGAGTTTTTACATTTTACATGAAGAGTTTGAAAGTTGCGTTTTACTAAATATTATATACAACAGTATAGATATAGATTTTGTTTATTGTACCTGATTTATTTTCAATTTAATCTCACATAACCATAGTATAAGAGAATAACAAGATGTGTTCGCTTCCAGTCTTAAAAATAGTTTTGTAATCTGGAAAAGTCTCCCCTTTGTACATACCTTCCTTACATGAATGAGTATTCATTGTTATTTCATATGGCCCTAGTCCCTAATCCTGCATAACTGTACTCAAATAAACTGGTTCTGTGGTTGCTTAAACAAGTAAAGTCAGTTAGGAATACAAATGAACTGCCTTTCTGTGCAGCTGATCTTTGTCCCATTGTTAGTCTCACTCCTCCTCTCAGTGACGCAGGATCAGCACAGGTACATCCACGTAACAGCAAGGCCTGAGCTGAAATGCAGCTTCTGAGACAATAGCTGGAGTGTGTATGGATGAAAATGTGCATCCTAGTCCCATCTGAGGCTTCTCACAGCTTTCTCCTGACCTAGCTGTTTACAGAGCAGCTGGATCCAACAATACACAGCTGTGCCACACCATAGTTACCTGGAGAGGCAGTCAAAGCCTCAAAAATGGGTAAGAAGTTCCAGAGAAGGCTTATGGAGAATTATGGTTACAGATTGCTTAAGATAACTAAAGTCTGTGGGCCCACTGAGGGCCCTTACAGCATCTGAGCTAAAATGCTCTGTAAAGACCTTTCTAGCTAATCATTTCCATTTAAAAATTGAATACCCTTATATTTTTTTTCTCCTTGCTACATAAAATATTCACCAGTCCATGCACACTGAGGCTGTCATTTTGCTTAAAATGAACCAAGTTACTTTCTGATTTTAGTACTTTACATTGACTGTTTCATAGTGAATTCCTATTATTTATTGTTTCACAATGCTTACATGACAAAAAACATGTTGCATGGCTCTCAATTCAGTTTCTCTTGACAGACATGACAGTTCACTAATTTGCTCCAAAAAATGACAATGGCATATAACCAAATTTGAATGCAACAAAAAAAAAATCAATTTTGGAACTGCATACAATTTCACATAGTCTGTGTCAATAAAAGCTATTAAGCAGTAACAAACCAACTTTCAGAGACAGCTATTGAGAGCAACAGCTAAGCATATTATTGATCTAGCAGGGATTGCTGGGCACAATTATTTCTAAAAAAAATCAGTCAATACATCTTCCTACAACTTTATCTGAATGTTTTCTTCAGGCTGCGTAAGGCTGAATATCTGATATATGGAAAGAAATGAAGACATATATATGTGTAAGTCAACATTCCCTATGTTAATGGAAGTGCCTTTACTGTGTCAATCCTTATTTTGGAAGTTCCAAACATGATGTCTTTTGTTACTAAAAACTTGTAGTGAAAGAACTGGGACTGTCTTTCCAGAAACCTGAAGTCTAGTTGAATGCCAGTTAAAATTCATTCTAGATGTACTAATAGTCACTGGAGCACAGTAGAGAGAGATTCTAAGTGATCTATCCTAATTCCAGATCATTGGACAGCACATCAGGCTCCATTATGGTTGGGAGAACAGTGCAGTCACTTAGCTCTGCTTCCCATCTTGCGGATGTTGCTTACATCCATGAACTTCCATGATTCCATAATTCAATTGACCAGTCAGACATTTTACATCTTGCCCAGCTAGAAGTAGTTTTCACTTCAAGTCCAGATGTTCCTTTACTCTCAGATCCTTCACTGCAACAATGTGTTGGTGCCAAGTGCCCCTCCAGAGTCAGCATGATGATAGTGCACAGCACTGTACCTAGCAATCCAAGAAACCAGTAGTAGTTAACATCAGTACTAAGACAATCCTGACTACTGCCTTGTTAAGAGCCTGCAAACCCACTTAGAACTCTCTGACATAAAAATGTGGAGGCAATGATGCCAATAAATGTGCAGCAGATCTGCACCCATCTGTGGCATCACAGTCATAAATAAAGAAGTACAAAACTTCTACTCAAGTTACAGCAGAGTTTTCCTATTTGCAGCATTCTATGGATAATGATATATGAAGACAGATGAGAACAGTTATGCTACATGAACATTAGCCAGTGCAGTTTATCTAAAGAACCAGATTATAATTAATTTGGGTTTTTTCCCCTCTCTCAATAATCCCTTTGCAGTCAGCAGACCACAGAGAAAAAAAGCCACATGATTAAGACCTTTTTTGACTAATAAAAGTGACAAACAGTAAATAATTTCAATTCACCTCTCTTAAACCTCATTTATACTCTGTATGTGCTTGATAATAGCTCTGTGCAGCTACAGGAACACAGTTCCATGGATTGAGGCTGCACAGTAGTGGGAGGCTCATTTTAGGGTTTTGTAAGAGATCCTGTCACTGCACTATCTGGAAGACAGAGAAACTACTGAGCAAGAGTTATCCATGAAGCAGAACCCAATTATGAGAGCAGGACATAGCTGGAATAAGCACCAGAGTAGAGGCACTAGTTAATCTCTAGTAGCTGTAGGGATCACATCAGAGATGTTGATCTATGCATTGCAAATTTAAGACTTTATTAAAGCTGACTTAAACAGCAGGGGACTAGTCCTACCTTCCTACACCATCACCATTTTCCTAGCTTCCAAAGACAAAGATGGTTATTGTGTGCTTTGTTGAGGAAAGGTTAGGAAGAAAGCATTCCCTGCATGCCATCAGAGTGGTTCAGTGAGAAAGGTGAGATGAAGGCTAGTTAAATTTCAAGAAGTATGGAAGACAGAAAAGAAAGGAATGATTTGAGGTTATCTGCACCTCGAAAAAATAAAAGGGAAAAATCCACATCTCTAGAGCAAAACTCGCCTTTATTTTTTGTTTTGTAAGGAATAGATTTTAATGCTGTTTATATATAGTACAGAGCAATGACAAGTAAATTTTCTAAAAATAGTTCTCCACTGCCTAATGATTGTAGGCAAGAAACACTTTCCTGGCAGACACCCATATTTGCAAAGATCATTTTTGTGTATTGCCCTCAGCCCACATAATTCTGTCTCTGTTTTATATTTAGACTCTGTATTCCAGAATACAAATCTAATAGCACTAAATTTTTTAGTCAGATATTTGACTTCTTAGTATGGGCTGAGACAACCATTCAACAGTTTAAGTTAGAAAAAGCAGATAAACATAGCTAATTCTCCTTTTTGATTTTCTGCATGGACAACACAAATGACAACTTTTGTATCAGCACAAAGTGGGGAAAGAAAATACAGAAAGGGGAATGGTCAACTGAGGGAGGATGGCCTTTTTACTGACACAAATGATTATCATGCCTTAATTAATAAAGATGTTACACAGAAGTTTAATAGAATAATTTGCAACAAATTACCTGAAAGAAGTTGTTCAGGCAGAGGAAAAAAAAAGTACCAGTATAATATGTAAGATACAGACAGAAGGTCTTTTTGAAGCTAAAATCAGATATTTCTTTTCCAGATTTCTCCTTATTTATTACGCTTTTTATCTGTGCTTGACCTAGGTTCACAGCTAGATTAAAATTGTATTTATCTTGTAAAGCCTGCCAAAATGCAATATGATAAAGCTGAAAACATTCTTTCTTCTTTGAGCATGGAGGTGTGACCTGTTTGAAAGGCTGACTTATTTTGAAAGTGCTTGTCAAGCTTGCATGAGGTGAGTAGTTCTCTAAACATAAACTAAGCACATTTCTCTCAATGTAAGGAAAAGCAAAATGGCTTTTAACCCACAAATCACCTTCCCTTCCTCATTAACTTTTTATCCTCAAAAATGCATATTAGTCAGTCAAAACAGAACAGGATTGGAAAGAGAAACATTTGAATAAAGTTGTGGAGAGCTGACAAAATAAGCACAGCTAAGAGGTGAGAAAACAGGTTATGTGAAGAAAGGATGAATAGGGAGTGGAGGTGAAGGCGATGGAAGATAATATGTTTGTGCTTCTTAGCATTTCCTGGCCTTCATGCACACTTCTTTATGCAGGCCTTCAAAGTTACCCAGCAGTCACTGGCAATAAAATTCCAAAAACTGAAAGTCAAACCTAACCCCTTCCCATCTTGTACACCTTCAAAAGAGGGAAAGACTCGGACTTTCTTAAATCTATTGCTCAGTTACATATATGTTTGTTTAATTTAGGCAGGACCTCATCCTCATGTCTGTATTTGAGATCCTTTAGAAACTGAGGTATCTTAAAGTATTAATTATTGTATCTTAATCTGCTTACCCTTGAGGTCACCTACTCAGAGAGGCTGGGCTATACTGCCTAATCCATATCATAGACAGGAGTTTATAGTACAAAAGAAGTCACAGAATTCTGTAAGTCTCACACTCTCACAACAGCACGTATGTAAAAGAAAGTCCTAGAAAATCACCAAAATTTAGAAGACTCAAAATGTGTTTCAAGATGTTAATATGTTCTGATTAAATATTTATCTACTTACATATAACTCAGATTCTTATCTTTGGTGCAGAACACTAAGAATAAACTAAAAGAAAACTGCTATTTAAAACATTTAATTATATCCTAAGAGAACTTTTTTTAGAATATATTCAAGGATAAAATCAGCCTATTAAAGGGAAAAATGCCAAGTAGGTAATCAGGACTTTTTTTCAGAAACTTGCAATTGAAGTTAAGTATTTTCTATTACTCTAGCTCTTCTGTATTTCCTAGTTGCCAGATGTTTCTGCTTCATACAGGACTCTTTGCGGTTGTAGATTAGCAGTGACGTATCTTATTATCTCTGGGTACTGAATTTTGAAAGGAGCTTGTCAGGTTTCAATAAATGCTTGGAACGACAGACAAATAGAGAACTCCCTAGAAAAAGAGGAACAGGCATCCCAGCAATATCTACAATAGTTAAAATAGATCAATACATTAAGCTGTAAGCACAGAGCCTCTGCCTGTAAGTAGTCTAGAACATGCAACTAGAGCTTTATACTGCCCTTTCATGAGTTGCTTTTTTTGTTCTTAATGGTTGCTCAATCCATGCTATCTTTTTCATCACTGTGTGTAAAGTCAAATGAAGGATTGAAGAAAAGAAATAAATCCATTTCTATTGACATTGGACCAACAAGTCACTTAGACACAGAGGAAAACTAGAAAACAAGAACAGTTATACCATTGTGTATTACTTTCTCCCCCATACAAAATGTATTTTTATGTTAACAGACTTCCTTCCTTTTTACTTTTTTCTGCAATGCAATTATGGGTACCAAACTAGCTGCTTTCTGATATGCACTAAATAAAATTAATATTGACATAGTCTTTTGGGTGTTGACAGACCAAATCTGTCAAATCTTGGTGGTTTAATAAACCCAGTTGCCTGCTTCACCTGTCAGAGGAGCTCATGCCACAGCTGCTTCCATGCAAAGCCCAGAATCTGAAGGCCTTAAAACCCATAATTCAGGCAAACAGTTGTTTGACTTGATCTATTAGAACTCAGCTGTCTGTCACTTCCCTTTGGCTAGTTGCTCTATAAGGAGAATGGAATATGGACGTGAGTATCTGTGACTTCAATTTGTTGATTATACCTGGACTGTCACAGCTATACCATCGCAATATGTTTTTGTATGAAAGATACTGCAGGTCTGATTTCCCTGAGATTACCTTTCAGACTGCCTTTGCTCCTGACCCTTCTCATTAGCAATTTAAGGGAAGATGTTCAGACTCTGAACTCAAGCCACTGACATGTAATTTCTCTTGCAAACCTTGTGAAAAAGATTAAAATCTCTAGCTGGAGTCAGTTTGGCCTGCTAGGACAGGAGGACAGTACCTTCAGTCAGTACAACTAGATTGTCTGAATACATCCGCCTGAGTCTGCACACGAGGCATAAAAGAAAATCTTCTATTCTTGCTAACATTAATGATCTGGTAGCACTTGTTTTAACAGCAGAAGAGTTCTTTCTTGCCCTTTCTTCTCCATTGTCTGCAATGTTTTTATTTAAAGGATTGGCCAATTCTTACTTCAGAAGCAATTTAAATTAATAAGCCCTAGATTCATCAGGGAGTTGGACTAGATGGTTATTGTAGTTCCCTTCCAACTGAAATAGTCTATTTTATTTTATTCTATTCGGTAAAATTTAAAGTGGCATGGTAGGCCTGCATGATATACTTCTATAATGCATCTGAGATGCATACAAGATGAGTATGTGTTTTTATTTTGGCTGTTTTTCAAGTTTGTGTAAACTTATCTGTTTCAGAAGAGTAGAGTTTAGTTCGTGGTGTAAATGTATGTTAAATTTCAGGTTGCAGGCTGCCAGTGAGACAATGGCAATGCTATGTAAGACACAGAAGCATACGCATAGCCTCATAACATGCTGCAGATTGATGGACCATAGTCTTCTAGGCTGTTGAAGAACTGTCAGCTTTAGGAGAAACTCTATAGAAATTATAATTTATCTGTATTTTTTTATATTTCCCATTTCGGCTAATTAAGACTTTAACCTTTCTGTCCAGACTGTCAAAATTATCCTGAAGTGCTCATATTCAGGATGTACATTATGTACATTTTGTATAATATTCAGTTCCCTATTTCATTAAGTATTTAGATTCCAGTCACTTACTATTCAATTTTATAGGACTACCCCCTCCCCAATCCGTCAAAACCTAGGCTAGATATTATCAACCGTGGTCTCTGAATGTTTAAAGCAAGCATAAGCAAAACACTCCCTCACTGGACTCAAATGAGATGAGGGCTTTCTCCACATTAGGAAGTGCTAGCAGTAGAAATAAAGAGACAAGTACAAAGAGATTGGATTTAGGCATGTTTTGTTGGTTTTGGTCGCTGTTTTGGGGGTTTTTTACCTTCTGGTATAGTTTAATTTAATAGCAAACAGGCAGTAGAGTAAATGGAAACCCTGTTTTTAAACTGAAAGGAAAACACCAGGTAGCAGTCCACACTGCATCAGCTATGATGACCCAAAAGGCAACAATGTTGATCCAACTTTTCTTCTCATATAAATTCTAACTGAAAGAGCATTTCATTGACAGCT
Source organism: Dasyornis broadbenti (assembly GCA_013397935.1). Classification (NCBI taxonomy): domain Eukaryota; kingdom Metazoa; phylum Chordata; class Aves; order Passeriformes; family Dasyornithidae; genus Dasyornis; species Dasyornis broadbenti. The sequence goes on along the minus strand of VZRN01002716.1, from coordinate 391,769 downwards.
AACACCTAGCAAGCCATTTGGAAGAGGTACGAGAGAAGAAATGTGCTGTAATGAAAAGCTCAAATGGATATTATCTTGATACATGGCTGATTTTAATAAAGAGAGGGATGCACTGTCCTGGTACAGGGACAAGAGCATTGTAATAGAATCATAAAAGGGACCCACTATGACCATTGAAGTCCAGCTCCTGGCCCTGCACAGGAGAGCCCCAAGAATCACACCATGTGCGTTGTCCAAATGCTTCTTGAACTCTGGTGGGCTTGATGCTGTGATGACTTCCCTGGCAAGCCTGTTCCAGAGCCCAACGACCCTCTGGGTGAAGTACCTCTTCCTAATACCCAATCTAATCCCCCCCACCACAGCTTCCCACTGTTCCCTTGGGTCCTATCAGAGAAAAGAGATCAATGCTTGCCCCTCCACTTCCCCTCCTGAGGAAGTTGCAGACTATGATGAGATCTCTCCTCAGCCTCTCCTTAACAATTTATTATTAAATACAGCTAAAAGTGTCAGTAGAAACACACACTTGATGGAAAAGTTTATCTCACAGATGACTCAAACACATCTATCAGACCAACAACTCAGCAACTTTTTCTTTCCCCTGGAGAAGCATGTGGGATAGAGAATAACATGATTTTGGCTGAAGGCTGAGGGGAAAGGAGTATTTGAAAAGACTCATATTTCTGTTGTTAAGATTCCTCCAGGCCTAACTTACTTTATTACCTGATACAGTGGTTACTCCACACCTGGGAGCCTTCACAGACTTACTCCAAAGCGGTAGAGCATTAGAAGAGAGCAGAAGTTTTGTTGTTACACATATGACTGAAATGTATGGTATTAGTTTGGCAGAAAATGGTGACAATAAGGATTCTTCCCCTGCACTCAGCACTGGTGAGGCCACAACTTGAGTGCTATGTCCAGTTCTGGGCCACTCAATTCAGGAAGGACACAGAGGTGCTGGAGGGAGTCCAGAGAAGGGCAACGGAGCTGGTGGAGGGCCTGGAACACAAGTCGTACAAGGAGCGGTTGAGAAAAGGAGGCTCACAGGAGACCTTTTTGATATCTAGAACTACCTGAAAGGAGGCTGAACCAAGGGGAGGGTCAGCCTCTTCTCCCAAGTAACAAGTGATGGAACAAGACGACAGTCTTAAGCTGTGCCAGGTGACGTTCAGGCTAGACATTATGAAGAATTTCTTCACAGAAAGGGTGATTAGATATTTGAATGGGCTACCCAAGGAGGTGGTAGAGCCACTGTCCCTGCAGGTGTTTAAGGAAAGACTAGATGTGGCACTCAGTGCCACGGTCTTGTAGACATGGTGGTGTTCGGTCATAGGCTGGATTCGATGCTCTCAAAAATCTTTTCGAACTTAAACGATTCTGTGATTCTGTGATATGGCCCAGTGCCTGCGGGATTGCCTGTTTCGCTCGAGGGCTCCATTTAGCCTACTGCTCCACTGGAACCCTCCCGCCCTCCGGAGATCCAGCGGGCGAGTGTGGAACTACAGTTCCCGTCACGCCGCAGGGGCGGAGAAGAAGCGGGCGAGGTCCTGACCGCGGAGGCGGGAGCGAGAGGCGGTCGCCTTACGGAGCTCTTCGCCACGGCCGCTGGCGGGGCGCTGGCGGGGTGCGGGCGGAGCTGCCATGGCGCTCTCCGCTGCCCCCCTCAAGGTCTGCATCGTGGGCTCGGGCAACTGGTGAGTGCGGAGGCCCCTGGCAGGGCGGGTCCTCGGCGGCTGCCGCAGCCCGGCCTTCCCGGAGGCTGTGTCCGCCCGGGCCTTGCTGTCCATTCCCGCCCAGCGCCGTGGCCGCGCTCCCCTCGGGTGGCGGCCGTGAGGCCACCCGGTGCCGGCGGTGGAACACGGTGTTACCGGGCTGTGGCGGGCTGTGAGGCGCGGTTGTTGGGCGGGAGGGCTTGTCCTGCTCTGCTGGGGGACTCGTCCTGCCCCCCGCTCCCTCGGAGCGGAGGTCCTGCCCTGACGTACTTGGAGGAAGAAGCGGCAGAATCGAGCACCCAGTTTTAGTCCTTGTAAACACCCACGTGTTTTGCCAAGAAGTTGTTTTAGGATACTTTTAACCTGGTATTTGTCGTGTGCTTTGTCCGATGTCAGATGACGTAGACATTAAAGATGATGTACATTTTTGAAATTTTTTTCTAACTACGCCTTGCCTGTAGAGTTTCACTAACAACCTCACTTGTCTACAGAAGTGTTGTTCGGGGTTTTTCTGTGCTCCTATGTACCTATTTTCCAAGACAGTTCAAAGAAGAATTGCTACACACTAGTTTATTTGAAATACCTTTTTTTTCCCCCCCAAATTGATTATGCTGAGCCACACTGAGACCTTAAGATAAGGTTTTATTGCTGCCTCTGTCTCTAGTTTATAATTAGACTTAAATAAACGTGCTTCTGCATCCACTGAAAGCAATAGATTTACTCCAGGTCATTCTTGAAGAGGAGTATCATGGTAATAATCTTTTGTTTGTCTTCTTTCCCTTTTTCTTTGGCTTTACCCATTTCCCTACCATTCCTGATCACTGTTCACCAGGTCCCCCTTTACAGCGCGTACATTAAGTACAGTGTGTTATCGAAATATATCTTCACAGTTTATAATTTCCAATTACTAATGCGAAGCACACGTTATTCCATTAACATTGGGTTTTAAGACATTAAACTCAGAATGAGTTCAGTGTAGAGGAAGGTACTGTGTTTTATTAAACTAAACTTGCCAGTCTTTTGTCAGAATGATCTTAGACTTGTTGCTCACCCCCAGCCCACTCCATACAGTTGGCTTTTGCTGCTGTTAAAAATATCAGCAGCTGCCAAGTTTTATTTTTCTTTGTGATGTCTTATTGAGGGAATGGCTGACATTTCAGTGCACCATTTCTTGCTTTCCTTGCACTAGCTTGTAAGATGAACAGGGAGATACTGTGCATTGCACTGTATGTCAGAAGGAAGTTATGCAGTTATACCTCTCTTTTGGGTGTGTTGTGGCTGTTGTTCCATACTTGAAATCTAGAAAAAGTTTCAGGAAGTTTGACTGCATATATGTTTGCTTCACTGTGAAACATGCTTGCAGAAGCAAAAGGATGTGTAGATACTGCCTACTAGCAATAACCACATGCAAATGTATTTTGTTTTCACCTCACTGGATCAGTTTAATAAATAAGAAAAGCTCCTACCTAATAGGATGAGGTGGTGGCAAAATGCTCTTATCTCTTATGCTGAGAGAAAGAAAAAGCTGATGCCTGGTAGTAGCATTCTCTCTTTCTTTTGGGGATAAATATATTTAAATAACTTATAGTGTCTTTCATATGTAATGACAGGGTTTTTCGTTTCAGGAAAGCAGAAGCCAAAGTAATTAAAAATTGAAAACAGTATTCTTGGAGAGGAAGGTGGTTTCTTCCTCAAAGTCCAAGGGATGACAGACACCAAACCCTGACTGCAAAGAGTGCCGTGATTCAGTAATATGTGTAACCATTGTAATAAATGGGACTAAATTAATGTACCTTGTAAGCGCCTTTTTGAACTGGGGGCTGTGGTCCTAAAATGTTTAATTAAAGTATTAATATTTAATGCATTAATACCGGTAACTAGAAGGAAATTGAAGTATTTATAAACATCTGATCGTTCATACTTGGGGATTTTATGTATTTTTGAAGGCTGAGTTATAGGAGTGTATGATTGGTGGTGCCTAAATTGTAAGCATGTAAGTAGTTGATCTGAGTGGGGTTTGGCATCTTGAGCAGTTTGGAGACAGTGGGTTTTGGGTTTCTGTGTGAGGTGATTCTGTCAGACAAGTCTTTGCCTTCTCATAACCCTTTAACCTATATCTGGGATGAAAAAAGCCCTAAAGGAGCTTGGCAGGACAGTAACTTTAGAAGGGTTAAACCAGTCACCTTGGTTGATTAACTACTTCCAGTCAGACTTGTTTGGTTAGTTTGCTATGCGAAGGTCACCTTAACAATGAAGTTGGCTTGGCAGGGGCCACTTGACACCTGATGGAAGATCATGGGACAGGACAGATGGCTCAGCACAGAAGAGCTGGAGCTGTGGTGTTTGCTGGCATTGCCCTCTTAGGGTTGCTCAGCTGGTGGTGAAGTGATTGTGTTAGGATCTTTTAAGACAGGGGATAAAGTAAGCTGTCTTGAATGTGGAGAGGGTACACCTTCGGAATATGTCTTGGAGCCCTGGGATTCCAGGACAGTGCCCAGCGTCATTTAAAGCACTGCAAGCACAGCCTTGGTCATGTACTGTAGCCTGTTCTTCTGATAGCACTTCCAGGGCAAGTTAATGAGGTATGCATGATCAGAATTTATCCCTCTCTGTTTTCTTGGAACCAATTGTTAATTAACCTGATTACTAAACTTGAACAGAAACTGTAAAAATTGGGAAGAGATGGGAAGTTACTGGACAGAGGGATTCATGCAGCTAGGAACTTGCTGTAGGAAACTGGGAGGAACTGGTTTAATTGAGGCCATTTTACAGGGACAGTGGTAGAGCTAGATAATGATATCATTTGCACTTGCATATTGTGACCTGCACTGCTGCTGTTATCAGGGCAAGTTAAGGAGTTTTTTGGCTTTGTGCTTTAGTTAAAAAGTTATGAGGGGAAAGCAGACCAACTGTGAAATGGTCCTAAAAGTGTAGCTGCAACATCATGGGAAATGAGGAACCAGATAAGCCAGTCAGGAGAATCTTCTTGAATTCAGAAACTATGACTAGGCAAATCTTCACCTTTTTTAATACTGCATTCAAAGGGTGAGGAAA
>VZRN01002716.1:340819-386959 GCA_013397935.1 Dasyornis broadbenti | reverse complement strand
AAAAAAAAAAAAAAAAGACAGCTCAGGCATTTAAGTGCTAAATAGTAATGGCATTAATCTCTCACTTAAGTAGTACATACTGCCAGACTTTCTGCTGGCAGACTGAAAATCCCAGTCAGTTGCTGAATCAGTTATTACTGTCTTGCTCTGTCACCAGCAGGCACAGAGAATGTGTAGTGAAGTTCAAAACAGAAGGCAGGGGTTTTGCCAGAATCCTGACTTTGTGTATAAATCTATAGTACTAAATTTGCTTTTGTTCGAGGAACTCAAAGCACTGTCTGAGGAACACATATGTGTGTTGTGTTGAATGTGGAGTCTCGTATTTGTATGGATCTGACATTTGGAGGCTGAGCTGGTGAGCTGTATCAGTGCAGCAGAAACCATACTGTATTAGCTTGATAAAAGATGGCTTACAATTGTCTTCTGTATCACCTCCTGAACCCAGGGGCATTTTTAGTGTGTGAAGTGCTATTAGAGAAGTAAATCCCAGTCTTCTAAGTTACACAGTTTTATGGTTTAACTCTGAAAGATCTGCTTAGGATACTGAATTTTTTTCTGCTACTACTTAGAAAGTGACCTTAGCCCTGTGCTAGCACACATCTTTAATTCAGCACAAATTGTGCCATATCAAAAGCTCTTGAAGCAGAATGAATCCATTTTGTTTGGTTGCCAGCTATGGGTTTATTACAAGCAATGTCCAATATAAATATAGCAGATTGTGTGAGTATAACTAGAATGGAAAAGTTTGTGTTCTTACCTCCTAATAAAGTGTGCAGTTTACACACACAGACACACAGACACACACACACACACACACCCTTCAGATCAAGGACTCTGTATTTTTATCACATCTTAAATTTTTTGTTGTGTCTCCTTAGTAGGTTATCAGTAAATACGAAGCTACTTCCTATCTCAGGAAAGGAACTTAGGTTAACAGGATTAACAGAATGATGAAGGGGAAGATTGTGTTTGTTCCTCCTCTTGTAATTGTGATTAATTTCATTATTGCTTAGAGATTTGAGAAGTAAAATTGATCACCGTAATATAGATCTCACTGTATGCTGTTCTTGGGGAGAATATGAGGGTAACAGTGATGGTCTTGTCTGCCTGCAAATTCAGAGGATGCTGTTGCAATTGTTAAGTTCTGTGAGGTTGGCTGCACAACCATAAAGCTTACAACTTCTGCAATATATAAATGATTCTTGGCTTTCAATGCCTATTAGTATTGTACAACAATTGATGAGTCAGTCATTTAGCAAAGAAGCTTCCTCTCTCTTAAAGGTGAAAATGACCCATGTAGCAAAATTTAGTATGTCACTTTTACCTCTGCTTTGAAGATGCAATCAGTTTGATCTGGGGAAATACAGTAACCTTAACTCTCAGTGGATAGCCAATAAGAAGACAGAATAAATCAGGGTGTTTTCAGTAAATGCTTCCGTCCAACCTATTCTAGCTATAGTTGAGAGAAAGCAGCAAGTGTGAATGACTAGTGTATTTTTCCACTTATTTTACTAGATCAAAAACACTGTATGGTAACTGTTCAAATAGTCTGTGAATTTATGATGGTTTTAAAGACAATCTCTTTTTTTTCTACAGCAAAATCATAAGTTTTAAGACTGTTTTTATTTTCTTTTGTGCAGGGGTTCTGCAGTTGCCAAAATAATAGGTAATAATGTAAAAAAATTGCAGAAGTTTGCTCACACAGTGAAGATGTGGGTCTTTGAGGAGAATATTAATGGGAGAAAACTGACAGATATCATAAATAATGACCATGAAAATGTAAAGTATCTCCCTGGATACAAGCTGCCAGATAATGTGGTAAGGCTCAGAAGCAAAATTATAGTTATGGAGCAGAGGGAATATTGTTTGTGCTGTGAATGTAGTTAGAAATTTGTTTTGTTAACATCTTTAGGGTTTATAGTATTTCAGACTGTATGCTATTTTACTGATGACATCAAAGATTTGAACAAGTAAAATTATCTGATTATGCAGTTGAGTAAATACAATGCACTTTTTTTTTTTTTAATCTCACTATTGTCTTTATGTTACTTCAACTTCTGTATAAGAAAACAAATGTGAAAACAAGAGCAAGATTAACAACTTTGACTATACCCATTAAAAAAGAAATTGGCCTCAACTTTGGAATGGAGCTATTGGCCTGGGAAGTTTATGCTACTGTTTATTTTCAGTCATGAAACACAATAGTTTGTAGCATTCAGCATAAGACCAAACTGCTGGGGTCCAGGTTCAAGATCAAACTGGAGAGGTTCAGGTTGGATATTAGGAGGAATTTTTTTCACAGAAAGAGTGACTAAACATTAGAATGAGGTGCCCAGGGAGATGGTGGAGTCACTGTCCCTGCAGGTTTTTAAGGAAAGACTGGATGTGGCACTCAGTGCCATGGTCTAGTGAACAGGATAGTGTTAGTTCAAAGGCTGGACTTTATGATCTAAGAGGTCTTTTTTACCTAATTAATTCTGTGATTCTGCTTTTACTTTGTCAGATAATACTTGTGTGTAGTGTTAATTTTGAAAAGTTATACAGCGTTTCTCTCCTATAACTACACAGGTTGCTATCCCAAACCTTAAGGAAGCGGTACAGGATGCAGACCTACTGGTTTTTGTCATTCCTCATCAGTTCATTCATAAAGTCTGCGATGAAATCACAGGACGAGTACCCAAGAGAGCACTCGGCATAACTCTCATAAAGGTATAATAAATACTGCATGTTAATAACTGAGAATGTGTCGTGGCGTCTTCTAAGACAAGGTGACGATATTTTGATATGAAAAGTCTCTGTGTATTATTCACTTGATTGAGTCATTAAACCTTTCTAGGTGTAAGATCAGAATTTGTCTCAGTCGTTAGCAGATTGTTACACAGCACTTGCGGGAGTGGAAAATGAGGCTGCTTCACAAGATTTTTAGAAAGAAAGAGGGAGTCAATATGTTTTGCACCACTAAGCTTTCCAGTCTTTTATTTGTTGTTTCCAAAAGCATCATTAGATGAAGAACAGAGCACTAGCATAATGCTTTGATTGTTAATGCACATCCCACATGCTTAGTTGATAATTTCAAGAACTACTGAGAGAATTTCATGTGGCTGAGAGGATAGAGCTCCTGTGCATGTCAAATATTATGTTGCAACAAGAGTCTGTTCAGCATCGCCCAAAGACAGTTTGAGCATAGGAAATAGGAGAGGGCAGAGGTGCAGGACGCATTTCACTGGAGTGTTTGTATTCTTGCTGGCAGGAAAATTTTAAAATGTGGATTAGCTTATTTTTGGGATTGTTTTTGGGTGGGTGGGCTTTTTTCCACTGTATGTTTAGCTGAAAATAATAAGCTATTCCCACAAGGTTTGGAAGATTCTGGTTTGTTGTTACTTTCTTGAGAGTAGACCATTTTCTCAGCACACATTCCATTGTTTCCTGTCGTTTCTAGGAAATGATACATTTATGGATCTGTGCTCAAAAAAGAACAAAAAACCCCTATCACTGCTTACTGTAAGCTTGTCTCTTTAGGTTGGCTTACAAAGTCCATCAAATCTATTGTTTTTCCAGTGCTGACCTGGTGTGTTGCTGAGATGTATGAAAAAGTAATGCTTCCAAAGTGTTCTTGCTGCAAGTTGTAGAAAAACTTTTCATGTCTTAGAAGGGTAAAATAAGGCACTATTGAAAGTGCTCAAGATAAAGTTTATTCTCCTTTAATTTGCTAAATGTTATTTATATTCTCTTAGTGATAGGAATAACTAATGAAATCAGTGGACTAAATGAGGATTTATGTCAACATATGTGAAATCAGGGTCCCAGGCCTATATTCACTTGGAATTACTGTTCTGGGTACTAATTACCGGTACTCTAATGAAGTGTTGATTAATGGCAGTTTGACAGAAAAAAAAAAGGGGTGGGGGAAAGGAAGGAAGGAGGAAGTAATATTTATCTTTAAATTGAAAAAAAAAAAAAAAAAAGCCAAACTCCAAACAAACAAAAAACCTTAACAAAACAAAGTCTATGCTTAATGTAGCGGAAGTGAAATTGTGGCTCTTGCTATGCAGTGCAGAGTTGGTTACCAGGCAGCTTCCCAATGTCATATTGCGATGCTGCATCCATTGGCAGCCTTTCCAAAGAAATGTTGTGAGGCTGTTTAATATTTTGTGGGAGAATGCAAAGTACATCAATTTTTATGAAAAAGCATAACTATGCATCATTAAAAGGATCATTTAAGAGGAAAGGGTAGAGATTTAACACAACAATGAAACTAAGTAGTAGAAGCAGGAATGCATTCTTTCCTCTACTTTTGCATATTGTTTAGGCTTTCATCAATATCATAGTTTTTGGGTTTCATGTTCAATGCTAATGCTATTAAAGTGGCTTGTGTTAACTTTGGTAGCTAAAGTGCAGTTCTGAAAAATACCATTCATGGGACATCTTGTTTCTGTGCTTTCTAAATTGCTTGTCAAGGTAGCAGTGTGCCATCTTTTAGTCTTTTTTTCTTGTTTTTTTCTTGCTGACAATCTAATCTTCAAGCAGAGCCTAACGTCTGGTAATAAAGCTGAGTCTTTGGGAAATAAAGACATTTTTCTACTTGTTAATACATATTTCCATTGAAACATTTGTATCTGTTGCTTTACATTAGCTCTGTGTCTGTGAAAACCTGACAAGTGACTGTGTGGGTAAGGGGGGAGGAACCACATAAAACTTAGCGTGCAGTACAGCAGTGAGCACAGGAATCAGGGTAACTGAAAGTCATTCAAAGTACTCTTCAGGCAAACTCAACATCAGTCTCATTTTCATTTCCCTGTTACAGGCCCCAGGAATTGCTCTGACAGGCATGTTAGGATGCAAGTGATAAGGTCACAGAATTGGATTTGTATTGCCTGCAGACCATTGCTGCCCAGTGAAAATGCCCATGCTGCAGCCTTGGTTTTGCAGGGAGGAAGAAGTGTTTGGTTTTTATTCTGTCATCTGTCATTCAGTATTGGATTTAACTCTACAAGGAACAGGTACACCTGTCCTTGACTTTGTCAGGAGTTGTATCTGTTTCACAATGGAGCAAAATTTGGCACCTAAGCCGTTCTGGTCTCCTTTCACTTACATGAATAATTGTTGTGTAGGTATTCACATTTTTGGAGTTGTTCCTAAAGTGTGCATGCTTTTCTGTTTATTATTTGCCTGCTTAGGAAGAGGAGCCTTACAGTTACTTTGTGGGGATATTTTTGGCACTATGAGGGAAAACACAACGTGTTGTGTGCTTGCTTTCAGGTTGTTTCTGTACGGTTCATTAAAGATTAGACAGCAGAGCTGTGCTTTAAGCGATACAGATTGAAAAATGATGCGGAAATGCAAGCACTAGTTTAATTGGCAGGTTTTATACAGGCTTTTCCTACATGTCACTTGATTGCACCATGTTATTTAAGGAGTAGCACCTTTAATCTGTAGAAGTGCAAATTACTGCCTGCCTGAAATGCCACTACTGGCAGCCCACAAGTGTGTGTGTATGTATATCTGGAAGTAATAGAGGATCACACTTTTTGCCTACAAGTCATAATTCAAAATTACTGATCCCCAAAAGTATCAAATCCTTAGTATTAAAAAAGAGTACAATATAAAAGGTGGTTTACTGTGGGAAAGAATGACTATTTTGGTAGCTGGTCTACCATACCCCTGTAATAAAAGCTCAAAATGATTCTGCATTTAGCAGGCTAGGAGAAAAGGGTTTTAAGGGAAGAAAGTGGTCTCATTTGGAGTTCTTCACACTTTGTAAACAGTGCATTATAAATAAGGATTAAAAATATCCTCCGAAGTTAAAATTATGCTCAGTTGTTCAGCTTTCTTCATATATGTGAATGGCTGTTCTGTTTGTATTTCTACTAATAAACTGTTGTTGGTGTTATAAACAAGTGAATCTGCCTCTGATATTTCAGTTCAGATACCTCTTCACAAAACAAATTATTCATATGCCATTTTGTGAGTTTTAGTGCAATTTCAAATCCAAGTTCAGGCCTGGCTCATAACTGATGGATTGGTTATGCTTCACTGATTAAGGATACATTTATAATAAGCAGCTGATTTCTGAACTAACAAAGCAGAATGCTCAGCACTTCTTAGAATCAGGTCTTTGAGGACGGAATAAAACCTGTTTTCATCATCTAGAGTTTAGTCCTAAATCTTAAGGTGCTACCTCCTATGATTCTAAGACATCTTGTAGAGGTCGAAATAGCAGAAGTGTCCATGGTAATACATCTGTCATCTTTAGTCTCTGTCTGAATAGGCCTTTTTTCACTTTTCACCCGTGGACAAGACTAATTGTGTTCTGCTTGCATCTCTGCTGTGCCTAATGAATGACTTTTTAGTAATTCCATTTAATGTTGGCTGCAGGGAATAGATGAAGGCCCGGAGGGACTCAAACTGATCTCTGACATTATTCGAGAGAAGATGGGAATAGACATCAGTGTGCTGATGGGAGCTAACATTGCCAATGAGGTGGCAGCAGAGAAATTCTGTGAAAGCACAATAGGTACTGTTCCAAGTTGTAAGAATATGTAAAACATGCTCCTGGCCGCACAGGTGCACACCAAATAGCTCAAATTTCATTGTTTTCAACATTAGCTGACTGGTTTTAGAAGCTGTTGGTTGAATTTCCTAGAATGTTAACACTTCCAAAAGAATTAGGACAATACTGGGAATAGAGGGAGAGAGAAGAGCACAGTTTTATCTATTCTTACTAGGGTTATAACCTTAGCATGTGAAATACAAGCATGCTTTTTATCACCCTTCACATAACAAACTGCTTCATTTTATTGCTGTGTTTAAGATTTTTCTTGGGTCTGAATGGCTTCATATGGATAAATGATTATAAATTCTGTACTCCCGCTCAGATGCTATGGTCACAGATGGTACCTTCATGCATGTTTGTTTTGATTTGACTTCTTTATTTGCTTTTTTGAGGTATCAATATCTTGTTTTAATTTCTCAAATTAAATTAAATTTGTTTCCCCTAAAGCTAGAAATTGTTTTAGTTCTGTATTGATGTCTGCACACCTTTGCAGCATGCCTAGTCTTGGATTTTACAGTTTCTAGAAAGGCGTGTGTGTGTGTGTGTATATGCATATGGGTACTCACACATTATAGCAGGGATTTCATGTTATGGTTTTTTCAGTGTTAATTTTTACAGTTTTGTGCACTGCTAGCTTTATAACATTCACAGCTTTTGCGTTGAACTTAATTTTGAATGGTTGAACTACATCTTAGTGTTTAGAAATAATTGTCAGGGGCAGCATTCTCAGTTGATAAAACAGCTTTGATATGCCTTTATCAGTAGGTAATTTTCTGGAATGCAGAATTTGAAATAAATGGTAGAATTGCTCCTGCCATATTCTTAATTCATCTCTGTTTTAGTATTAGCTGTACTTTTTAAAGAGAATGATAAAAAAAATAGAGACTGTATAGAGAATTCATGGGATTGTTATTTAGAACTTGTTGCTGAGCAGACAATAAATTATGAAGTCTTGAGCAACTCAGTGCAGAGCTTTTAAGTGCGATATAATACAATTAGTCCCTTAGAACAGGGATGTTTATGACTTAGATAGAGCAACTTATCTCTGCTTTTAGGTGTTTTGGCTTGCAAAGGAAAGGCTAAATAACACACAAATAAATTATTTAATTTTTTTAGCTTTCCTTTCTGTCTCTCAATAGGCTCCAAAATCTTGGAAAATGGCCTTCTCTTCAAAGAACTCCTGCAGACTCCAAACTTCCGAATAAATGTAGTAGACGATGCAGATACTGTTGAGCTGTGTGGTGCTCTGAAGGTGAGATTAACAGGCTGCAGATGGTATACAGATGAAATAGTGATCCTTGTAGGAAAAAAGGAGGGTATTTCTATTTAAAAAATTAAGTTTATTGTGCTTTATATAATATATAAAACTGCCACATAGCCTTTCCAGAAGAACCAGATGGGAAATGAGGAAGCAGCATTTTCTGAGAGCTGGCTTTTAGATCTGTGTCTTACTATCTCCCAGGTTCTCTTTCTGTCTTCCGCTTACCTTACACACAGCCACAAAGCAAGCATTGATTTCATCTAACTGACCAATATATTTCTAAATCTATTTTTGTTCCCTTTTTATTTTTGCAACAGTATGTTTACCAAAAGAAAGGGAAAAAGAAGTTGGCATTAATGCTTTGTATCTGTTGACAAAACTATCCCCCTCTTCATTGACTTAAGCAATGTGAATACTCATGTTTTATATTTTGTGGACATATACTACATAAGGTTTGTGTGGATAACCACATACAGAAATGACCTCAATAGGAAAAAAGTTATTTTGGACAGTTACTGACCCAAAATTTTTTGCATTACAAAATTGATGCTGACAGGAAGCCAAGACTAGCTTAAACATTGTTCAATGGCTATTTTTTCAGGTTAATCTACAGGTCATTTGTGAAGTGGAGGCTTAAGTTGTTTTGCACCCTAGCAAACAGTACCATATTTCACATTATTTGATACCTATCCTGAATCATTTTTGATGGGTGTTGTGGTTTAGTTCTTAATTTCGCTTACTTTTTATTTTTTTTGTATTTTGGATTATTATTTTGTCTTCCTTTGGTTTTGCTGTTGAAATTTTGTGTAAACTGAATTAATTATCTTGTAAAGCTACCACACCAAGCAATAATGTCTTTAGCTAAGGAATCCTGATTCCTGCTTAGTGGAAGGAGATTGATAGCTATAATGTATTTTTTGGCATATTAATTTCCTTAATTTTGTCTTGACAACTTTCATACTGGAAGGTCTGAGAAAGAGGAGGTTATGCATCTGTGCACGGATGGGATTAGGTGTTTTGATGCGACATACTTTGGAGTTACTGTATATTTAGCAATTTCTTGAGATTGTGGAGCTTGTAATTGGTCTCCACAGCCGTTGTTTTAAAAGGCTGTGGTAATGTGGGATGTTACCAGAAAAGAAATCCCTGTGTATAGACTCATGAAAATAGTCCAAAAGTTTTACAGATTTTTTACGTTTTTCAAATCTGCTCAGCAGATTTTTTCTGATTAGCTTAAATTCTTGTTTAATAGAAGAGTTCTCTCCCAGGAAATTTTTATTCAGACAAATGTCCTGAAAGGGCATTAGAGATGAGCATGCCCATCAAACTGGGCAGGTAGTCAGCAGACACTCAAAACTCTGCTGTAAAGGTCCAAGTCAGGCAAGATACCAGTATTTCTTTGGAAGTGCAGTAGAATTTAAATATATTGTTGTTCCTGACCTGGAAAGATTCTAAGGTGAAACGTCTGTATTTTTTTTGTAGCCTTGTTTTAGTGCTCTCTTCTGCTTCGTTGTTCATCATGCATAGCTGTTCATATTCTATGTGCTCCAGTCATTTGGTTTTGATGTAATTTATTTTAATTGAGTTGAGATTTCCAAAAAGTGCATGGTATAAGGTCTAAACAAAAAGTAAATTAAGAATAGATTAATCGGTTTAAAAATACTGTGGATTTCTTGCATAATTAAAAGGCAAAACTGGTATAAAGTGGCATAGCACCATCATTCTAGTAGAGGTGATGTCTTTAAACATACAACTGTGCCTAAATCTAAAAGCAAATATTAATAAAATCATATTTTTTCAAGTATTTTTTCATTTAAAATCCTTTCTAGTTAATCCTAAATCTTGTGCTGGCACCATGTGAATAATGCCCTGAGCTATTTTAAACTCAAAGATTGCAGTTTTATTAATGCATTGGGAACATGTCTGGCTCTGAAAAAAAATCAAGAAGCTATAATTAAACATATGGATAAGGTTTTATTGCCATAGTGCAAAGCAAAATGCAAAACTCACATGTGAATAGTGTTTTTTCTTAGAAGCTGTACATGCTTTCTATTAGGAGAATTGTTTGCTAAGGGTAACAACAAGAACTTTGCTTTTTTATCATTAATCTGATAGTCCTTGTAATAAAAATGTGAAAAGTAAATATCTTTTCATGTGATAGTTTTTTTGGGTAAAATCTAATGTGTAGCTTCAGTCAGCTGACAGTTGGTTAAACTTGGAAAGTTACTTCTTAAAAAAATAGTAAAAATTGAAATTGTTTAACTTCCTGGAAGGAGGAAATTCCAGTTTCAAAAGATGGCAGTGTCATGTTGCATAGAGACACTTCCTGGAACGAGGAAATTCCAATTTCAGAAGATGACAGTGTCATGTTTCATGGAGACACAGGCATAAAAAGAGAGGCTCTACTCTTTTTCTATAGAAGTGCCTATTCAAAATGTCAGTAGTGGCACTGCAAACTACAGCAAGGAGGACAGGGGTAAATAGGCAAACATGTCACTCCAGACTGTCTTTTCGGATGTGGAAATAATAAAAGGAATTCCTGTATTTAAAGGATGAGAAATAGTACACTATGGAAAATGGTATATTCTCCCAGCTTCTGCATTTTTCTGCAAATACCAGCTTGAGAGAAGACTTTCCTGGTATTACTCGCATAATGGACGATGTTAAAAGCCTGTACTCCACCTTGCTTTTTATTTCTGCAAGCCTTTCTAAACAGGGAAGATTTTCAGTGTGGGTGGTTGCCTCAAGTTCGGGAAAAAATCAAGGATAACAAAGAATACTTTGAGCACAGCTTTCCTATACAATGCTAATTATAGGTTTGATATTTGTTTTTTGAAACTTAGTTGAATTCAGACTGTAATAATAGGTAGTGCAGTTGGATGATCATAAGAGAGAACATGTGCTTGATTGCTATTTATATATGGATATGTATAGAATATCCACTTCATTTACTACAGTAAATGTAGATTTGTGACAATGGGCTGGTGGAAATATAGTCAAGTACAGAAATCGGTGCAGTGAAAGTGCAGCCTTGTGTCAGCTTGGAGACTGGCTGAATAGACAGTGGCAGTGACTTTACAAAATCTGATGATACTGAGGAGGAACAGCTGTCTGCTGTAAGTTGTTTAGACAAAATGTTTTTGGCATGTTCTTCTTTATGAGGATTTTTTGTTTGTTTGTTTGTTTTGAGGACTGATGCACATTTCACATTTGTCTGCTGACCTTTCCTAAGGGTTGAGGGCAAAAATTAATAAAGTTCAAATTTGGATAGTTGTTTCAAGGTGCCCAGTTGGCTTGACATGCACCATGACTCAAGGCCACCTACAAGTACACCTGCCACTTGCCAGAATGAGCCTTCCTAGGAAATGCTTAAAGGTTATGACACTACTGTAAAAATAGTATGCAGCTATGCTCACATATGAATGTGGTTTTGGATGCTGATGGATGTGATGCTGTGGAGGAGCACGGACCCAACGTTATCACCTCAGAGGTGTCCTTAGAGTCCTTATTGTCTGTTCAGTGTGTGGTGTTACAGGCAGCACAGATGTGAGGCAAGACTGAGCTGGTGTACGAACCTGGCCACCTCCTTGAGAGGCCATGTAAACATTGGTAGCTGAATTCTTGCGGGTAAACTGTACCCCAGTCACTTAAGCAGTGCAGCAGTGCCAGGGGTAACTGTGAGGAGGAAGATTGAGAATCTAACCTCTGGATAGGGCAAAACAGCCGTGCTCCAGCTGCCTGGTATTCAGGGATCTGGAGAGTTAAAAGCCCTCAAGTGGCAGCAGCCAAGGACCAAGACAGATGTGACAGTTACTCTAAGAAGGAGAAGGGGCAGCAGCTGTGGTTGCCTTTCAGGTTGCTTCAGGCCCATCTCTAAACCTTACGGCTCCAGCTTAGCCTTAAGTAAAGAAGTAGGAAGCATGGTGATGGTTTATTGTTTACCAGGTTGTGTAACCTAGCATTGTTAGTTGCAAAGGTGGTCTTACAAAGTGTGTTTAGGGCAGTCACTGTTGGATAGTCAGTCTAGGTACTGTAGAAGTTCATTGTGAGAGTTTTTTTCTAAGATTAGGTGGAAATTAAATTCAAGTTTGCCAGGAGCAAGGCAGTTTATACTTAACCTCTCTCTGATAGTCCTGCTGATACTATCTTTGATTTTTTGGGTCTTTTCATTTGACCTCTTCTCGGCCGTCATGGGAAGCAAGGAGCTTCTCCAAATTCATGTG
The DNA here is from genome assembly GCA_013397935.1 of Dasyornis broadbenti. Lineage (NCBI taxonomy): Eukaryota > Metazoa > Chordata > Aves > Passeriformes > Dasyornithidae > Dasyornis > Dasyornis broadbenti. The sequence continues at coordinate 374,922 of VZRN01002716.1, read as the reverse complement.
TAAACAGAGGGAAAGCAGGCCGTGCTGAGCTGTGACATTGCCTCAAGGAAGGTGAAATAACATTTCTGCTTAGTTCTCTTATTGATCCATTTAATTATGGAGAGGTAATGGTTGCCTCAGAAATGGCTGCTGAAGCTGTCTTCATAAGCATTCCACAAACATGCTGTATATTGCATATTGTATACTTCTGAGCAGTGACTGTGTAAGAGAACAATCTGTCAGCAAAGTCTACGGGCTTGTTGTCCTTGTTGTTTTGGTCGTCTGTTGACCTTGCATTTGTGATCTCTTGCATGTTCACAGCAGGTCATGTGCAAGTATAGGACACTTTCACTCATTTGTTGTGATACATACTGTGAGCACTGCCTGGCATCAGCACTTCTTTTCTGGAGCATAGCTTCACTATCCCAGTGATAAAATAACTGAATCCATTCCTTGCTCATGTTCTACAATAACTAGGTCTAGGACTAACACCAGCTTTAGTATACCAGACCAGCTTGCCTGTGAGGGCAAAGTGTTTTAGCTTAAAACCATATGCAATATAAAAACACACTGTGCATCCTGGTTACAGGATGTGTGCTTTCATGTAAAAAGCTGTTAATACCAAGATAGGGGAAGTGTGTTTGCTTAAGCATGTAGTGATTTTGAGAGCTCTGAATGCCTCAGGCCAAGATGAACATTGTGTTGCAGTCATTTTGGGTTATTGTGACAGTATCTTTGAACTTTTGTAACAGGTTTGTCAGTAGGCCCTTGCTTATTGGTCTCTCAAACTCCCATGAGTGCATGCACATACATCGGTTTTTAATCTCTCACAGAAATGAGAGATTAAAATGTCTCTCCTCGTGCACAAATAGGTGCCCACTGCATTTGCAGGAATTCCTGTAACTTCATGTCATGGTTTAATCCCAGCTGGCAACTACATACCATGCAGCTGCCCATTCATCCACTACCCCTCAGGGATGGGAAGGAGGATCATGGAAAAAAAAAAAGAAAAACTCATGGGTTGAAATACAAACAGTTTAATAATTGAAATAAAGGAAAATACAGTAACAGTAACAACAGTACTAATACTAATTGTAATGAAGGAGAGAGTGAAAACCCAAGAAGAAAAAGTGATGCACACTACAGTTGCTCACCACCCACTGACCAATGCCCAGCCTGTCCTCAAACAGCATTTGATGCCTCCTGGCCAACTGCTCCCAGTTTATATACTGGGCATGGTGTTCTATGGTATGGAATATCCCTTTGGCAAGTTCCGATCAGCTCTCCTGGCTATGTTGTCCCCTCCCCAGACTCTTGTTTGCCTCCTCACTGGCAGAGCATGTGACACTAAAAAGTCCTTGACTTAAAGTAAGCACTACTTAGCAAACATCAATGTGTATCAACATAATTCTCATACTGAATTCAAACCACAGCACTGTACCAGCTACTAAGAAGGAAATGAACTCTAACTGAAACCAGGACACTTCACGTGTAGTCTTTGGCAGTGGGCAACATTCAGGATCAACTGTATAAGATACAGAAAGATATTTTTGCCAGATCAATCACCCTTCCTGCCTCGTGTGCTTCTCAGAGGATCACAATACTGATAGTGCTATTAGGTTCTTGTGTGTCAGTTTGTGTTCTGCTTATGCATCTTCTGAAACAAGCTTGGCTGCAGCCAGAGATTTCAAGTACCAAACTGTCTGTTTTGGTCTTGTTTCTGACTGAAGGATGACTCAGTCATAAGTTTTGTGAGATCTTTGGTTTTGTTGGTTTTTTTTTAAAGGGGTGGCTTGTCTTTGAGTAAGGTATAACTTTCGGTGTGTTGAAATTAGTTCTCTGTGGTATATTAAGCACAAGACAGTTCTCAGAGATTCTTCGAGAATTTAAATAAAACCAGATGGTAGACCTTGTAAATGAATAGTTGTGGCCTGACGGATATGTAGACCAGGATATAACAGTCTTCTAAGCATGAGGGTGTGTTCTAGAACATAATCAGTTGTCTTGTTTCGTCATTATTTGCAAACTGTTTAAGAACATACAATTGGATCATTGTACAAACAAGGAGCTCAGTGTTTTAGAGCTGGGCTCAAAACTTCCCTTGTTCCCTATACCTTTTTCTCAGAAGTAACTAGTCTTGGTATGACTTGCTTAAAAGAGTATTTCTGTTGCTCCAAAGACAAATACTGCAAAAGGTAGAAGTAGACAACAAAACACAGTAGGCCAAACCATATTGTAAATTATGATCAAGTAGACAGCTTGATCATAAGCAGGCAAACTTGGAGGGAAGGGGAAGCTTTAATATTGGAGTGTTCAAGAAGGATATGGAAAAAACTCCAGAGGCTGCCCAGTCAAGTTTTTGTTTTTAGTTGAGGGCTAAATTCTTGCAGACTTCTCATACATGTAAAATCATTTTGAATGGATTGTCCCATCTCAAAACTTCTTAAATATCTGTTCGGCTTCCTCTTGCTTTGCCACCAAATGAACAAATATTAGAAGTTACTCTGCAAGAGGTGTCTGATGAAAACATATGTTGACTGAATCACCACAGCCAAGATCTAAGCCAAGATGATATAAACTACCAGCTTTAAAAGATGACTGTCTTGGGCTGCTTCAGGTCTGATACTGGGATATCTGTCTGCAACTTTTTAGGGTCACCTTTAGATCTCAGCTAACTGCTCAGAAAGCAATGACTGATCCTCTGGCCTCATTTGATTCAGAGTCGCCTAGCCGTGACTAGCCACACAGCTCTGCAGCTGCCTGGCATTTGTGGTTCTTACAGCCCAAAACCAAACCAGCCGTTAATCAGCTGGTTGCTCTGATTAACAGATTCTGATTGTTGTTCTTTCTTCATCAACAGTTAAAAGTTGATTTGGTTGATTTTTTGATTTTATTTTTTTCTCTCTATCAGGTGCTACATTAGGTGCCATAACGTTTGTTCTCCTGTGCTTTCTGTTGAGGTCACTACTGCTCCTGTTGCATGCAGAAAGATACTAACATTCATTATTTGCTTTATGATGTCAGAATGCCATGTTTTTTTGGAGTGTTTTTGGGTTTTGGTTGGGTTTGTTGTGTTAATTGGGTTTTTTGGTAGGGACAGTGGAACCATGGCTAGTCTGTGCTCTGACTCCCAAGAGAGAAGATAGTTTTTATAGTCACTTTACTCAGATGTGTCTCATGAAATGTCTGTGTTTTTAACCACAGAAGGGACCATGTAGTTGAATGTTTGTGAAGGAACAACACATTCTTTGTAGAAGGCTGTCACCAGGTCTAAGGAAAAAGCTTTTTTTTGTAGCTAAGGGAGGTCTTCCTGTGTCATGAACCTTCAGGGAATCCTTGATTAACTATTACTGTTACAGAATCTTGGCCTATCCAGCCCTTGCTGGATACTATTAGCATGGCTAAATTTGGTCCCTTAGCATGTCATCAGAGAAGTCAATAAACGTCTCTTAGATGTAGGATTACTTTAATCATACAGAAAATCTGGATAAAAGGACTTTCCGATGTCAGCTTAACTTCACCCCTACCCCAGGGCAGGAATAGCTCAATCTAGCTAAGACCTTGTTTGGGTGTAGTGCAACCTGTTCTTAAAGATGGTCAATAATAATAGCTCCACACCCTCAGGGACAACTTGTCAGAGCTTTAACTGCTTTTATCCTTGGAAGTACTTACTAATGTAAGATTTGACTTTTTTTTTTTTTTTTTTTTTTTTAAAGATTATGCCATAGCCATCAGAATCCCTGAACCAAAATAATCCAAACCAACAATGTAATCTTTCACAAGTAAAGTGTTTGCAGTTCTTAAGGATATCTGTAAGCAGTAATTGAGTCATTTCCCATTTCTCTTCCTATTAGAATGTAGTAGCAGTAGCAGCTGGTTTCTGTGATGGCCTCAGCTGCGGTGACAATACCAAAGCTGCTGTTATTCGCCTTGGCCTAATGGAGATGATCGCCTTTGCCAAAATTTTTTGCAAAGGACAGGTGTCTACTACCACTTTCCTGGAGAGCTGTGGTGTTGCTGATCTCATCACAACATGTTATGGTGGCCGGAATCGACGTATAGCAGAAGCAGTCGTTAAAACAGGAAAGGTACCTTATTCACTGGGTGAAATCTGTTCTTACGAGTATTGCCACTCCTTGTTTGTTGGAGCAATAGTAGGGTTATCTGAGTCATGGTAGCTCTAGTGAGTATCCTTCTCTTTCCTCTTGTTTTTTGAGTCTGTTACAAGGCTAGAATGAGTGTAAAGGTGTTAAAAAGCGGGAGGTGGTGATATAAAAAAAACTCGAGAGACAAGATGTTAGGAGATGCAGATTTAAGAAGGAGAACACTTACAAACAAGAATATAGGAGAATATTATATATGCTCACTCAAGGTCACTTTTAAAGAAGAAAAAACTACCACTAACTTTTTTTTTTAAATCCAGATGATGTTGCCAGACTTCTGAAAACTTTATCATTGCTCTCCTTTGTTTTCTTTCTGTTACCTCTGTTGCTTAGTCTATTGACGAATTAGAGAATGAAATGTTGAATGGTCAGAAACTACAAGGACCACAGACTTCTGCAGAAGTGCATCGCATCTTGAGGCAGAAAGGAATGGTGGACAAGTGAGTAAGAACAGATAAAACAATTTTCACATACCCCTTTTTATCTCCATAATTCTTTATGCATGTTTGGTTTTGATATCTTCGTAAAGATAATAGCCAAAAAGAAAATCACTGTAATAACAGTAGACAAAAAGTTAAAATCAGAGAGAGAAGTGACTAGAACCTCAAAAAAATGTTGATGTAGATAGAGCTATTAGTGTGACGTTAAATTTGTGAACATCCTTCTGCTTGCAGAGGGTATTATTGCCTTCTGCTACTACAGAAGAGCACTGCAAGTGTGTTTTAATATGTAAAAAGAAAAAAATGCATGAAAATAGAAGGAGAGATTCCTAAAGAGACTGTGAAAAGTCTCTACATCTCATTTCTTAGTAGGAAATTCATTACTTACCTCCAAGGAGAGGATCTTGGTGATCATCTGAATAGAGTGACTGTTTCTACCACATGGTTTCTAGCTAAGATACTGCAGTTCTCCTTCCTAACGTGACTTCCAGTTTGCTGTAGGTTAAAACCTGCCATCTGCTTCTGTAGGTCAGGGGGTGTCTTTTTTGTGATATAAAATTAAGCAGATTGTCTTGGCTTTGTTCACTTGTATTTGAGTCAGAACATGAATGATTCCTGTAGCCACACACACAATTGTCTCTGTATGAGCTTAAGGGGTGCATTTGTCTGTTCCTGTTTGTAAAAGAGGAAACGTCAGAAATTTAAAAACTGCCAGTCAAAAGACCAAGCCTTGTTACTTTTTTTTTTATCAAAAGCGATTTTTAAAGTCTCATTTTAATGGATCAGATTCATTAAATGATTCATGTTTTAATACTGTATTTGGATGTAAGGTACTTAAGTCTATCTCCTCAGTGTACAATAATTAAGCTAACTACAAAAAAAAATTAAGATATTGGCTTCATTCTTTGCTGTTTATGATTCCCTAAATGAAACAGGATGCTGTGTTTGAGGGTTGTTTTCTATCCTATTCTACCTTACAACAAATAGAGTGCATTATAGAAGATTTCAGGTTGTGTTTTTAATGAAAGACATGAAAAGAGAATGTTGATAATTTCTTTTTGGTATGCCAACATATATGTGTCAGTTCTTCATAAAAAGTCTAATTCAAGAAGTCTTTTGGAAACGACTTTCAGAGTTTTCAGAAACTACTGCTTTAAAACATAAAACATAGTAGAGCAGCCATGGTTTCAAAGTGAAGAAGAGTCTGGTAAGGGTAGAATTTCATACTCTGGTCCTACAAAAAGAGTCTCAAGGCTATGGAGAAGTGTGCAAAAATCAAAGTTCGGTGAAGAACCTTGGTAGCAGGGTTGATGCCTATTGATACTTGTGGTGCAATTATCTTTTTTCAACAGTTGTAGACCTTGCCCTCTTGATGTGCTCAGGCCTAAAATGCATTTGGAGTTTGCTGGCCCTGAGCCTGCAGTCAGCCTTGGTACAGGTATCTCCATGTGAAGTGTGGCAGACCTGTGCACAGTAATGTTCTCTCTGATAAGCAGCAGAACTTAGGTATCAGGTTGTGGTTTGTAGTAGTGGTGCTTCTTCACTGAGAAGTAACTGCCAGTACTGTATCTAAAGCTGTGGGAAACTTGCTTTTGCTTCAGAACGTTCACCTGTTTTGTGGCCACCTCTCACATAGGCATAGCAAATTTTAGTAGTGCCTACATATAAGCTTTTATGGTAATAGCAAATTCAACCTCTCTTCAGCCCAGTGCATCATACAAAGTGAGTGATAAGTGAGGTTTGTTAAGAAATGCTAAAGTCATTGTTTAATTTTTTTTCTGCAGATTTCCTAGAAAGGGTTTTGCAATCTAAGCAGTGTAGCATTGGATTCGAAAGAGCAGCTGTGTGGCTAGATGATAAAATTTTTCCACCAATGAAATAGAAACAAAACTCAAGTCAGCCTAGTTGGGGGCGATGTGCTGATAACAGAGTTACTGCACTGTAATACAGAATGGCAGAATGTATAGGCCATCATATGGTGCTCAGTACTCCTCAACACTGAAATGTGTGTGACAGATAAAGCTTTAGAGTGACTGGTGAGACAGCTTTCCTAAGGAGAAAGTCCTAGTCCAGATGTATTCTGAATCACTCAGAAATTAACTATTTCACCATCTTCAGTGACCTTTATTTTTTGTTTCCGTTGGTCAAAATTCATCAATATAAAAGGCCATGCTGAAATGGCATATGTACTTGACGAACAGATAGTCAATGCCTGAAATTCACCAGGCTTTGTATGAAAATGGAACTTGTCTGTCTCTTACTGTCTAGGATGGACAGAAAGCAGATAAAAATTTCTGTAAAGCATCTTGTCTGTAACAAATCTTCAGATTATGAGAGAAGCCTGAATAATTTGGAGGTTGTTGGAGATGTGGCCAATTTAAAAAAAAAAAAAAAATAGATACGGAATTTTGTACTTCAAAATCCAGGTTTAATTTTGGATTCTTATTAAAAACTTGACCTTCAGTGTCTTCTTGGGTGTCTTCATGCTGTATTCTGTATTATCAAATTATTGCTCAGAAGTACTGCAACATGGATGTGCGAATCATGCTTTTTAACCACAGATGGGCATTGCTGTAAGAATAGCCAGGAAAAATATTTTTAATTTATTTTTCTGGATCGCTTTATGGTTGTGCCATACTTAAGGAATGTCTCAGGCTCCCTTATAGCTAGTTAGGCTTCTGAGAGTGACTCTGTTTCAGAGATGCCAGCAGGTTCTGTAGTTAATCCCCTGCTTTTTAGTCCAGCATTTGTGCCTGACAAATAGAAAAAAGAAGTATTTTTTTCCTCCTCCCTCTTTTCCCCCTCCCTCTCCTCACCCCTTTATATTTCTTTTATTTAAGAAAATGTTACAGAATAAACTTATGCTGTGTTTGCTTTCCCCACCCTCTTTTCTCAGGTTTCCACTCTTTACGGCTGTGTATGAAATCTGCTACGAAGGAAAGCCCGTCAAAGAGATAATATCCTGCCTTCAAAGTCATCCAGAGCACAAGTAAAATCCATCAGGCTGTTGTACTAATACAGCTTTCCGCCTTTCAAATTCATGTCTGGGTTCAAGTGGATGTAGTTATCATTAAGTTTTGTTCAAAGCTGTTCGTTAGGCAACAGGAACGACATGAATGTCTCTGAGCGGGTATTAATGTTTGTTGTCCAGCGTGGTTTGACAGAGCATGTGGTGTTGGCTTGGTGATTGTCCTTTTACTGGCTAAAATGCAATTCTTGTAAGATATGCAATACAAAAGTTGCACTACATATCTGGTCTATATACACAAGTGTACTTTGAGTTTGCTCCTACACCATAAAACGCAATGCTTTGTTGTCTCTTATTAAAGCCTAATCCAAAATCCGCTGGACACTGTGGAAAGAATCCCACTGGTTTTGATCAGAGACGGAAGCAAGCCTGTTACCTTGAAATATTAGGAATTTTTCTGTTAGAACTTTGTTCTATTCTGTGTGCACAATTAAATGTTAACATTTTGGATGCTTATGATTATATTAATTTAAGCAATGTTAATGCAAAACAAGTGGTAGCAGTTATTCAGGGAGCTACAGGGATATTTTAAGGAACTCTAGTGAAGAACATTTTGATTTTTGAAAGTCGTTAAAATTGTCAGGCTACTTTGAAACCAATTTCTAAGTGAATTTAAAGTTTTTAATTACACTGTTTTAAAGGGAATATTCTAGAGGGGGATCATTACCTCCCCTTCTGTTTTTTAATCCTTGCATTTTTGTATTTCTTTGTTTCTCCTTTACTGTTCCTAGATGTTAGGCTCTTCTAGAATCCTATTCCCCAAAGCAAGCCAGAGATATTGATCTTGGAGTTCTGAACCCTGGAGCCTACAGTTCATTTTAATGGTGTACCTGTGGTTGTTCTTCACTGGTATTGTTGGTTGGGTGGGGAAGAATACCCTTGAATATCCTCAAAGTTGCTCTGCTCTGTTTCTAGTTTAGCTGTAATGTGTTGCACTCCACACAACGCTCCAGGGAATATCAGCGCAATTCTCTAGTACAGCACATGCTTGTGTCATCAGAAGGGTTGTGTGTAAGTATGATGACTGCATTCATTTCAGTGCCTGCCAGTGACTGGCACATCCACTGGGCTGTAGTCCTGATCAGCCTCCCCAGTTCTGGAGTTACTCTTTCACTGGACAAAACTTTTACGGGTGCTGAATCAAATCCTTTATCACCAATCTCCCAGAGAGATTCTCAAAGGCATATGTCTCTTTTATTCTCCAGGTATCTCAACTAGGTTTTTTTCAGGAACCTTTGCTTTATCAGGGAGGTTAATTTTATTTGTTATTGGAAAATTTGTGATTAATGGAGTTTAAGGGGTGGGGGTTGGTTTCATTGGTCTTTTTAGATATTTTAAAGATTTATGCAAGGAAGATAGATAAAATCTATTTTGCTTTTCTTGTATACTAATGTGTGGGGGTTTTTTTCTTGGTGAAATATATGCTAGGTACATAAAGAATACACTCATTCTTCCAACTGGGAGACAGGGATTGCCATCAGACTTTACAAAACAAGACTACCCACCTGCTTTGAATAGCCAGATGTTAGGTATGGTTGCCTAACATCTGAGCAGTATCAGAACTGTTGTTCACTGTTCTCAGTGGTGGTTTTAGACCAGAAATCATAAGCACAAACTCATTCTGAAGCTTTTAAGTTGTCATTCAAAATTTGCTAAAACAAAGAGGATGCCTGGGAATAATTGTCATACTTACATAGCCTGGATTACTCTGAAACAGGCAAGTATTTGGGCGGCTTTGTGTAGACAGGAAGACCCATCAGCTCAGGGGTACCATTTTTTGGTGCTCCTGTATTGTTTTGCATTAATATTTGGAAGATCTTGTGAATGTCCTCAGATATTCAGGGATGTGAAAAGTTATTTTGCCTTACTTCTGATTTAGTGCTAAATATAACAGATGGCCAGAAGTTAAGTGACATCAGTTGGGAACATCAGTGGTAGAGCTGGCTTGGAGCAAGCACTCTGCTTAGACATTTAAGAGGATGTTTTAAGGTTGGAAGCACAGTTATGCTAACGCACACATGGAGCATACACTCCTCATTACTGCATAACTTTCAGTGTGTTTGCTTATGCTTTGTTTTGTTCTGTTTTTTTAATACCAAATTGATGGCTTTTCCTTTGTATGTGTACATATACATTATATATATAAACTTTTTTTTTTACATGCAGTATGTAGGACAGTAGAATTTTGTAAGATACATAAGGGCTATATAAGCTAAATGCAGTAAATTAATATATATTTTTAAAATTATTTCATATATAATGAAAATTATATATGAAATAAATTTCAAAATTATATTTTTAAATTATAATTATATAAATTATTATTCCAGTACTTCTTCTACCACTGAAACTCCCAAATCTTAATTGTTCTTGTTTTGTATAGAAGCCTGTATTATAAGGCAAATCCAGAGAAAAGGTTTTTATGAAATTCTTTCCTCCAGCCTGTTACAATATTCTTACTTTTTTCAGACAAAAAAATGAGGTTTCAGTAACTAAAATAGCTAAAATAGTTTATTTAAATTTCTATTGATAGTTCCCCATTTGCATTTGCTTTTCAGTGCTGGAGAACAGTCATCTTGGCACTAGGTGTTTTCTCCCCACTAATACTTACTGCTCTTTAAAAGACTGTGACATGCTACTGGAAGTGAATGATTAGAGTCCTGTTCTGCAAACATTCTGTTTTGCCTAGTACTGGGATAATCTTACTGAAAACGTTAACCCCTCTGTAAGGGGGTCATAAATCTGTAACTAATTCTTGGTTTATGAACTTTAATTACTAAGGAAAGCATTACATTCTAATGATACTTACTGAACTTGCCCTCATCATATATACTGATTTTGTTTAGAGATGTTGAATGTATACCTGTTTGAAGAGTTAGTACAAATAAATGTTTTTGTCTTGGGAATCCCATTGGTTTCTGTTGTCTCATTTTACAAGGCTTGCAATTAATATTTCGTTCACTTGATGGAATACAGGTTTTTCTGGTTGTGGTATGTAATGATAGCAGATATGAGGTTGCCATGCAAGAACATAAATTGTAGAAAGAGCTGTTTGGCATCCAGATGTCAGCATTTCTGTTCCTGTCCAATTGTGGTGTCTTTGACCTCTGTAAACAGGTTCTTGTCTTCAGTTCATTCTGTTGCTGTGGGAGCCACTGGAGGGCACTGGTCGGTAAGTGACCAATTCCACCTGCTCTGCAGTTACTTTTCTTGCCATTTATTTCTGAATTTCCTGATGTTCCTATATGACTGCATCTGTCTTACAGTGTGTTCCTTATATTTAGGACATGGTTGTAGTTCAGCACCAGTTATATGTGGAACTGAGGGAAGGAGCTTGGATATAAAATGCCTAATATCTTATTATTACCTCTGCCCAAGGCATTGCCTTGCCCATCATCTAAGACCCTTACAGTACAGGGCAACAGCCACTACCTCAGTGCTTGGACATTGTGGTCAGTGAGATCTTTCAGTATCGCTGGGGTTCCTGTACTGTGTACCCAGCAGTGTTTGTTTCTGTTGGGTGTTGAAGCTGAAAGACCTTGGCAAATAACAAGAGCACATTGTGCTCAGTTCTGTCAGTCTGTAAGTCAGCCAAAGGGATGGGAGGTGTTACAAGTGTTTAACTAGGGAAAGGAAGGTCTGCTACTTAGTGTGGGACACCATACTGTGAAACAATTATGGTTTGCTTGGTGAATAGAATAATGCACTGTCTACTGAAAGCCTCAGAGCAATAAAATGAGAGCAGTGTCCTAATTATCCATCATTTACACATAGGGATACTGAGAGAAGTAAAGGTGGTTGCACAACAAATCTGTGCCTGGATGCATTTTATTCCTAATTTTAAGATGGAATTTCAGCCATTATTCCATATAGTAATTTTTTGTGGTACTTTTACCTCAAAATTATGTTTATTTTAAGGGTGTATGAAATCAATCAGTAAAATAAATATGTAGGTATCTCAAACATACCATCCAAAAGGGCTTAAATTCTAATTAGCCTAAGTCAACAGGAAAGTAAAAACCATCACAAGAGAATTAGGATGGCCATCTTTGTTGTGTATATCTTCTGAAGGGGTGGTGCTTTCTCACTAAAGCGGTACAAACAGGCTGGGTGTCTCCCATTGTCAGACTGCAAATTACATCCAGGTTGTACAAGAAACATGGCAGACAAGAAGTCAGTGTCCAATGGCCTGTGCTGATGGTTCTTCATAATGCTCCCAGCCTGGACTTCTTTGTAAGCCTGGAGTCATATGAATGAATTACACAGATTTCACAGTGGAGAAATTGGGTAATGCTGGAATAAAATGTTGTCCTGGAACACATGGCATGTCATATTATTAAAAAGTGTAAAACTATGTTCTGCCTGTGTCCTGGCGGTATGAGTTTTTCTCATGTAGTTTGCCATGAGCTAATTGAAATCTGAGCACTAAAAGGCAGCACTTCCATTTTGACTAATGGATTAGAAGAGTACCTGCCTTCAATCCCAACATCTGAAAAGGAGAGGTGTTTGGCATTCCAGTTAAATGAAACATGGTTCTCTTCTCAGTCTGTTCTGACTTGATTTTAGATCCCTGCTTTAGGTAGGGCCTTTGAGATCCTCTTGATCTGTCAGTCTAATCCTGCTCTTACTGAAAACAATTGCAGAACTAGATTTTGAGAGGAGAATAATAGGGTGTCACACAGCATAATGGTATCTCTGTCAGAATTCCCCATGTCTAAATTCAATTTACCTATTTGTTATATTTACCTATTACCTACAGTATCTGTTTTAGAGAGATTTAGTGAAGGGTAATTGTAGGGACATTGGGAACCATTTGTTGATTATTTCTTAAGTTACCAGAAACTGTGTGAATTACTGATTTTAAAAGTATATTCTCCCTGTAACTTGTGCTGAAGGAATTAGTGAATGATAAAGTACAGCTCTGACCTGTGTGAGCAGTCCTCATTGTTTAGGTGGATGTAGGTGCCAGAGTCTACTCAGTAAATCCACGTTGCACTCTGATATTACCATTACTGCTTGTTGCTACACTGAATATTCTTTTTCTCACCTGGATGAGAGTCATTTAGTGTCTTTCACCCTACAGCTTTTCTTAGTGACTGTTCCAGCTTCCTTCTCATCTTTGTGTAGCTGCACTGTACGTGCTGTTTTGTAGTGAACCTTAAGAAGAGCTCTTCTTATCAGAAGGTAGATGTGTGTATGTGCTCATGCATGCTCATCCACACAGGTAAGCCCCTACTTACCTTGTGTTTCTATGTTTGTGTGCACAAATAAGCCTTGTAAGATGCTGGGAATTTTGCACAGGATTTTAGCAAGGCCACCAAGAGGATTAATGTTTAGCTGCCTTTGCACTGGCTAATGTCCATCTATCCATTTAAAGCTGTCTGGCTGTGAAGCTAGTGCATAAATTTCTTCCAGCCTATCCTTGGTTCCTGGGATGGCAATAAGTCAGGTTGCATAATTGAAAATAGTGCTACTATTTTAGGGGAAAGTATCACATCCATGCTACCAGTCCCTGAAGCTCCAAAATGCCACATTTGTAAAGAATAGTGCATATTTCATGTTCAGGTGAAAATAACGGTGACATTAATTGAACTAGTTTGCTCTTTCTTTCTCCAAATCTAGGGTTATTATAAACCCAGTTCTTGTCATAGGAACATACTTCAGCTCTCAGTGTGATTGATTTTTTCTTTATGGTTTGTGTTTTTGGGGACCTGGTGAATATCTTTCAGTTTAATGACGACTGAGCACAGGAATGTGGTAGGCTCAGAAAGTACAGCCTTGGGGATTTTTAGTTTGCTCTTTTACTTTTTGAAAGCTGGAGAGAACTGGAAAGCAAGCCAAATCTGTTAGCACGCACTGGCTGGATTCCTGATCTACATAATTTTAAATACTAGTATTTCAAATGCATAGTCAAACACAAGCACTTGCATCAGAGCTGCTCAGGACTGTGAGGCTGGTTTTTTTTTTTCCTAATATGCACTTCTTTTTTTGTGGTACCTACTCCCTGTATTTTGCTTCAAGAGATAAACCTACTTGTATTGTGATACGTGCTTTTGGAGGCTCTAAATACTTGAAAACAAAGTGAGCACAAAGCAAGCTGCACTGTACTGTGATAGCTGAGCAGAGCCAGCCTTGATTGTGCTTGTGCTTTGGATTAAAGCCCAGGTTTTATAGAAGTATTTTTAGTGGTATATTTAAACCCAATTTATACATTTTTCTAATTCCCACTTACTATGCAGATTTGCAATGGAATGTGACAGAGATGCTTTGGGTATTTTGTTGTTTCTGGGCTTTTTTTGAATTTAATGTAGATTTCATCATCATTTTCTTCAAGCTTCAAGCTTCAAGCTAGGTGGAAATTGCAGTAGCATTTAGTCTTGCCAGTCTTCCCTTGTCTGTGTTTAGTCTTACCTTCTGTTTTCTTTATCTGCATTTTTTTCAGGCTGTAGGCTACTACAGATAAGGAATACCTTTCATTACTCCCAGAGCTTTAGTCAGCATGGAAAAAAAGATCAGCATACTGCCATGTGCATTTAGCCTTGTCTTATGTTTGATGACAAGCAGAGAGGTTAAATGGAGTAAGATCTTCCAAGCTTTCATACTTGTGGGTTTAATCCTTACGCCACTGCCATCTTTATTCATATACTGAGTATAGCAGAAGCTCAAGTTTTTTCTTAGTGGTGCTCCCTAGTGCAGTTGCTCAGGCTGCTTTAAGTCTCTAGAGTGATCATACCAAGATCTTGGTAGCTAGCAATGATCTTTAACCCATCAGTGCTTAAGCTTTGTAACAAAAGCTGCTTATGTTGATTCTAATGTATTCCTGCTCTAGAGCTGTAGTATCCTACACTTAGCTGAATTGTACCTCGTTACCATACTAGCTTAAATAATTTTTCCCCCTCAGAAATCTGGTCTCCATCTTATGAATGACTATACATTATTCACAGATGCATTCTAAAATCTGTAATTCAGCTCCTTGAAACCATTTGACAGAGGAATGTGCAGTTTTCAGAAATGACAGTTTCCAGGTGTGGCTTTTCTTCCAAAATACAATGTAGTTGCCTTGACAATACTGGGCACCATGGAGCAGCAGAGATGTTTGCTAGCAGGCACAATTACCTTCCTGAAAGCAGTCAGAGTGGAATGGGGTTGCACTGCAAACCCTACAGGTAAATTGTTTTAAGTCTAACTTGTATATACTGTGTCTGAAGAAGGGAGGGAACAGAATGTGAAGTATTGCATTTGTTGGAACATGAGGAATGAGCCCAAGTCAGTTTCAACCAGTGCAAGAGACAATAATGCAAGAACATGACCTGAAATACAGGAAGAGTGAAGAAAAAGCTGTTGAGGTTGGAGCCACTTTTGGTCTGTCATTCTGTACCAGACATGGCTTCATGGTAACAGCTTAGTGTAACAGTGTTCCTTTCAAAACTAAAAGATGGAAAATGTCTCCTCAGAGAACTTGGCAGTTGCTGAAGTGGAAGAGAGATTTCACAAGCACACTTGCTGTTATCAAAATTCATAGAGATAAAACAACTGCTATTGAAGTTCCCTTTCCATTCCATGTATTGCTTCTCCAAGCAAGAGGTGGAAGACTCCTGAAATGAGAAAAATATGCTGTTCATGCATTCTAGACAGCTTACATGGAGGAAGTATGCACTTAACTCACTTTGTTGTGGGATCATGGGAGTTCATGAAAATGCAATGATAGTTATGAGAAAGGCTGACATGAGAAATAGCTGCAACCTCCTTGGGGTTGCACATACTGTATTTAATAAGTGAGAAGTAATCAGAAGTGTTAGTTACTTCTTCATCAGATTGTGATTTATGTCAGAACTAAGCTAAGCAGGATTAGGTCTGACTAAGTAGTCAGAGATAAGCCCTCAAAGCAAAGCTCCTCAAAATGCTCTTCCTGAATTTCTGAGGGAATTATCTTCATTCTCTTGCAATTGTAGGTTCAGGGCTAGAAGCGGGAGCCCTAGGTAATAGCAAGGTAGCCGCAGCCCTGGCTGTTAAGGTTTTTATGTGATCTTAAAACCAAAGAATTATAATGCTGCCAGCAGCTCTACCCTGTTGTCACCAGAGGTTGAGGTTAAGTGAAAATAATTGAGCAAGAACACTCCAGGGGACACTCCTGACTCTATGTGTGTTTTTATTCATCTAAAGTAGATGGGCTGGAAATCTGGTTGCTTCCCTCTGAGAACTTGTGTGTTGTACCCAAGCTCTCTTCCCTAGCATAAAGTCAGCATCACTGTTTTAGGATTTTTTTTTTTAATTGCTACTATAATCAATCCCAAAGTGAAGAGTAATGAATGTGGTTACATGACTTATGAAGAGGCACTTGTGTGAAAATAACCATGTTTAGTGAGAACCTGTCATGTCAGCATGTGGGCTGGGTCAGGGGAGCATCCAAGCAGTGGTAAGCAAATATTGGGAGGTTTGAACATCTCTGTCCTTCTAATGTTGGGATGGTAATTAGGCCCAGAATGTATGTACAGACAGATTTTAGGAAACAGAATGGGAAAACTTGAGAAGCACAGCTCGAGGTACCTTGTGTTAATTACTGAGTTGAACTAGACTGATTTAAAACTCATTATGTTATAACGACTGGGAACTCTGCAGCAGGTAACCAGTTTTCACACGAGTCTCCCTTGAATGCATCGCTAAAAATGAGAATGTGGTTTATTGTCACAGAAGCTTCATGGTGAATAAGCAGAGAACTTCACTATTCAAGGCAGCCTGCTTGACTCAGGATAAAAGCATTTCAACTGGACTAGAAGGTCCAGTTAGAACTGGTTAGAAGGCAGTTCCTGGGATTGCTGACTTTGCTGGACATACCGTAAGGAACTAGTGACATCATTCCCTGGGACTGCTCGCTGTCTACCTGCTTCTGTGGGTTAAATTTACATTTTAAAAAAGGAAGTGCATGCACAGACAACACTTGAACAAGAAAAATGTTTAATTTTCAAGTATGATTTCAGTTCTGAAGTATTAGTCTTAACATATGATTTATCTCTATTCAATGCAGTTTTCTTTGGTATACCTATTTCCAAGTCTTTGTATAGCTAGACAGAGCTTTGGAAAGATTATTTTGTTTTCAAAAAAATTACCTGGCTTGAGATGATTAGTAAAATATATTGAAATCCAATACGCAAATCTCAGTTTAATACTTCAGTTTAATACTGATTCAGTGTGTTTGGGGTTGATGGTAATTTGGGTTGGCAAATTTTTTTTTCTGTACTGCGTTTGAATAAACGCAACTTACTGCATCTGCTTTAGTCCAGCATTCTTGACTGATTATAATGAATTGGTGGCTTTTTGTTGGACAGTTTATGTCAGGCATTCACTACCCCACACACAGGGCAAAGGTACTTTCTCTGTGTAGTGATCATGGAGAGTCTATGCCTCTATGTCATTCATCTTATAAAAGTTATCTTCAATCACAATAATGAAGGACTGGGAAACTGGATCTGCAGCCCCTCAATTCCCCTCTCCTAGAGAGGCAGTTTTCATTCATCCTCGCGGCTCCCTTTCTGTGCTCTTATAAAAACACATGATGGAATACTTGTTTTTGTTGTAGAAGTGTCTTAACCAGCATTTTTTTTTCCCTTTTCTCTGTGGTTTTTTCTTATCACTGGTTGCCCCTACATGGGATTTTTTTACATATGGGAGTATTTTTGCAGGCTTGAAGATATCACCTATTAGATAGATACCTTGAAATACCCAGTTAGGTTTCCCAGTGTTGTTCATTGCTATTGATGAAGGTAATTTATTAAATCCTGCATTTCAGCACTGATGAACTTAAGTAATCCACTTACTCGTATTTCCCTTACTTGTGAATTGCATCAAGAAAACCTTCACTAGTGATTTCAGACGAAGTAATATTCTAGCATAAAAAAGATGCTTGAATGCAAGAAATCATGGAATCATTTAGGTTGGAAAAGACCTCTAAGATCATTAACTCCAGCTGTTAACCCAGCACTGCCATCTGCACCACAAAACCGTGTTCCCAAGTGCCATACCCACATGTTTTTCTGAACACTTCCAGGGATGGGGATTCCACCACTTCCCTGGGCAGCTTATTCCAATGGCTGACCACCCTTTCAGTGAAGAAATATTTTCTCATATCAAATCTAAACCTCCCTTGGAACAAATGAGATTTCATCAAAGTAATACATGGGTTAAATATGTCATTGCTAACTTCAATATTTTCCCTTGTACTGTCTGGTGGATCAATGAATCATGAAATGATGACCTCCCTGATTACTCCTTCACTGAAATAGCAATCAAACATCACAAAAAGAAAGCACAGCAGTTTGATGCATGACCTTCATTTGCACACACTGACACATTTTGTTCCCTGGGATTCTGATTGAGTCTTTGTGAGGATGGCAAGTGAGTAATTATTTGATTGCTATATTCAGAGAATCGTACTGCTCTTGTAAGATCACAGATTTGATATATTCAGTGACCCCTATTTTTTTTTTTTTTTTAATAATTGTCTGGATCTATGGGACATTCTTTTGTATGTCTTTCTGTGTGTGTGTGTATATATATATATATATACATATATATATATATAATCAGATTTCTGATGTGCTGAGGAGATGAAGGTTAAGCTATCACACTACCTGTCCTCATCTTCACAGTCTTTTAACTGATCCGTCAATTCCAGGTGAACGTGACACAGAGGAAGAACACCGGAAGGTGTCAAATTCTTGTAGATGCCAAAAACTGTGCTAACTGATGATATGCTCTTAGTAGAAAAATCTACACAGAATAGATTGCTCTTACAAATATGTCCACTGCAGCTAGTACAACAAATGGAGTCTGAACTTGAAGATTAAGGTGAGCCAATCTCAAAGTTCATAGGAAATGAAGTTTTTTGATTGTAGGGATGTATGGGGACATCTGTATAATTACAACTCTCATGTCAAAATTGTCTCGTAGATAGCATTAAGTCAGACATTTGAAAATATATGATGGACTTCATTCACCTCAATATCAGTAATTAGAGCCACATCCATGACAGAGCATCCTCTATTTACTCCAAGTCTAGTACTGCAAACCACACGGCTGTGCTGGTTCACATAATTTAAGTACCTAGGATGCCCTCAGCAGAAAGACTATTTTAGCTGCACTACGAACTGTTAGGAAAATCCTTCTTGGTATGTTTTTCTCATAGTTCAAAGAGCTTAGATAGCCTAACTCCTATCGGCTCTTCTCCCAGTCTCCTAAAATCCCCAAATGAAAACCTTCCTTTCTTCTGAAATTCTCTTTTCAGTCACTGATCTAGGGAAGAAGCATTATCCATGCTCAGTAGCTAGTTAGCAGGGTGATAAATGACTTGACAGGATAAACTTTCTCAAGACATGGCATAAATGGAGTAAGCCTTTGTTCTGAGGAAATCCCAATCACTCCAAAAGGCAGCCCATTATCCACCCCGACTGTTCTATAGTCTCACACCATGCACCATTCTCACACAACCCAAAACCTGCAATTTTCATAGAAGACTAAATGAATTTAGAAATTTAACTAAATTTGGCTTTCTGATTCTTTTAAAAATCCCAGCCAGTTTTGCTAGGCTAGCAACAGACAACACACTCTGTTCCCCATAAATACATGCAGTCGTAACAAAAACATTATTCTCTCTCTCCTGTTTCTTCAAACTCCTGCTTCTCTTGCAAAGGATGTTTTTGGGAAACTAGAACTGGAGGATGCATTAAGTGCCTTGCATCCCTGCATTGACAAAAGACCTACCAGGTATCAGGAGCTTTGCATGCTGATTCTTTGCATATCTGTAACACTGATGCTATGAGAGCATCCAATGATTTATAGTCATGAGCTGTATTCTGTATATCCTAAAACACTGGTGCCTGCACCTCTGTGTCCTGCTTTGAGTTGAACTTGACTGTGTTTTGTGCTAGGGAGAATTGTTTCTTTGGTTTTATTGTGTTTCAGGGCTAAGACTGCTCTATGAATACAAACATCAGGGTCAATTTGGTTCTTTGTTGCACGGAAGTCTTTTGGCACTTGTCTAGTTGCAAAGATAAACTGCTGATTTGAAAATGCCAATACCATATTTCTCAGCTGCTTGGAGATTTCAGGCCACTACGTGGTGTACTGTGGTCCTCTGTTAATGTTCTCCTGTGCTTCTGTTAATTAATAGATGTCAAATATCCTTATTCCATACCGACAGAAAGGCTATACCAACCAGTATGAGGAGCAGTAAAACATCTGCCTGCACTTGTCTGCCTTCTCCTTCCACTGCTGTGTTCCCCAAGACTTGGGTCAGTGCCCTGCCAGATTCCCAGTTCTCGTCTGCACTTCAGGCCCCTACAACAGAGCATGCGCACTCTGGCATCTCCTCCCAGTCAGCTTCCTCAGAAGCTCCTGCAGTCAGCCCACTAGCTTTCTAACTTTCTCTGGATGAGAATTTTTCCATCCTTAAACTTTGCAGCCCATCTGCCTAAAATTGATTCTCCCTGTACAGCACTTTCATTACCAATTTTCATTGTCCAGGCATAGCGAGATTCATAAGATCCTTTATTCTGCTGCCCTTTCAGGAGATGTGTCAGGCATTGGTACTGCATGTATCCTGTACAGCTGGTTGACTGGAGTGTTGACAAGACTGTCACTTTATGGGAATAATTTGAATTAATTTCTACGGTTTCTCAAATCATTTGGGTCATCTCTTGTCATGTTCTGTATAATAAAGACCACGAAATTTGTCAATGTAAGTCTGGTAAAGAGTACATTTTAAATAAACCTATAGCTTTCAATTATAGATTTAAAATGACAGAGAGTTTACTGTTATATTTAACAAATCCTTCAAATAGTTAATCATGCTGTATTAAGAAAAAGAAATTCAAAAAACCCCAACAACAAAACCACTTTATTTTCTGTCTGAATTTGTCTAGCTTCAGCTTCTAGATGCAGTATTTGGTTGGGTTTTTACCTGTCAGCCATGTCTTCTCTCAGTGTATATATACACACAGCAAGCTCAAGTCACCTCCTCATAATTCAGGATAATATAAGGCAGACTTTAAGTTTGAGGCCTGTGCCAGGGTGCTGTACCAACCACAGCAGAGCAACACAGCTAACTGTTTTATTATTTTGTTTAAGCCTGCAAGCAAACTGAGTTGGCTGTGAACTCTGTCCTTAAACTTGGATGGTCCTGTGATGAAACCATGGTAGAATTGTACAGTATTTCATTAATTATCTAAAAACAATTGACAATTGTTGAAGGTGATATTTTCCTCTAGCTGTTTTGCACTGGGCTTAGGTTCTGTATAAACATTACCTGCTGTGATTTACATAAACACTTAGGCAAGCACCACCTTTAGCAAGTAGAAAATGTACATGTCTTCAGTGGAAATGCTTATATTCTCAAGGATATAATCACTAGCATGTGTTTGTTCCATAGTAATATTTAAAGGTCTGTGGTGGATGGCTGATCATAATGAAAGTATTTATGTGCCTCAGGAACAGCCTGCCTGGACATGCTCAGGGGCAGAACAAGCTTCTCCTTCACACAACATGACACCAGACACTCTTGAGTATTCGGGTGGCCTCTGATTTGCAGGTGTGAAAAGGCACAGCCACCAGCTGTGCTTGGAGCTGTGCATGCAGGCTCACTGGAGAGCAAGATGGCTGAGGGCAGCTGGGAAGCAGCCTGGGAAATAAAATATAGACATGCTCTTGCAGGTGCACCGCAGAGCTGAGGTCCCTGGCCCCAAAGTATGAAAACCACTACTCCCATTCTGAGATGATTTGTATGTACACTTCACACTTCTCACTACAAAATCTTTTTAATTTGAGTAGATGTGCTCTCTGCCCTGAAGTTAAGCATATACATTCAGCATGCACGGACAGTGTGTTCTAAGTACAAATCAGCTCTGGAAGAAGTAGGTAATTTTTCCTCATCACAGTATCTGTGACATAGTTGTGTTTCAGGGCTGGAAGGGATCTTTAGATTCCCAGAGCAGATAAAACAGCTGGTGAAAGGCTAATGCAGAGAAAATACATGGCTTATGTACTTTGTGATTTCTTTTCTTAGCACAATCTCTATCACCGCACAGTTGACTTAGTGTCATGGGTTTCAAAACTGAAAAAAATCTAAAAGTCAGTATATTACTGTTCCCATCATAGACTTAATTATCTATATGGCAGAATATTCTAAGACAGCTTTTTGGCAGGTAAAATGATCGTGTCTCTACAGGCAGGACTTTGTCCATACAATTCAAGTAAACTTCATGAAAAGAAAGAAATATTTGTGAGGAAAGGAATACAGAACATAACAGCTAAATCCTGCATTTTCCAGCATTAGGGTAGTAACATGCATGTGATGATCAGATCGCATGCACTGGCATTACTTGGACTGTTGTTTGAGTTGGTATTGATTTTATATTCATTAATTTTGGGGTGCCCAAGCTGCAAAACCGAACAAACCTTGCGTTCATTAACCCCTTGTACAAACACAGATCCCCTGTATATTTGCCAAATGATGGCCATTTTGAAAATACGGGCATCTCATCTATTCTCTCTCTGTTGCAGCAACATTAGAAGATCCAAGTATCTCAGTCATGAAAACCATCTCTACTTCGTAAAATATGGATTCCTA
The DNA here is from genome assembly GCA_013397935.1 of Dasyornis broadbenti. Lineage (NCBI taxonomy): Eukaryota > Metazoa > Chordata > Aves > Passeriformes > Dasyornithidae > Dasyornis > Dasyornis broadbenti. The sequence goes on along the minus strand of VZRN01002716.1, from coordinate 352,692 downwards.
AACAGAGACATTTGCATTGATTGATTATGTGCCTATGGCACATGTCACTACCAAAGCACAAATCAAGTATTTCTGATTCGGGTTATTATAAATCAGCTTTTCCATATGGTTGTAAGCTGCCGAAGAGAAAAATATGTTATTAATTATTTACTTGAGTGCACTTGTAGCTCAAAGCCTACACTTCGCTAATTCTGAAAAGCCTTTAGGAAATATTCCAAACATTCCTTGATTTAATGCTAACTAAAAATATCCTCAGATTAGCACAGTGGGATGTCAAGGGTGAGAATATTTGTCCTGGACATCCAATGTGAATCCCCATTCCTTGTGTGACACCTGGGTTTCATGGAAAGTACAGTTTCTTTCATGCTCTCTTCAGAATAAGTTCCTTTAGCTTTCTTAGATCACTTCTAGGTGGTTTAAATATGGTAAGTTTTTTGACTGAAACCTGCTGAAAACTACTGAAAAATCTCAATCATCTTTTACATGTTAACATGTTTTACTAACCTAAAAATAAGTCTGAGTAAGTTTGACATTTGAAGATTCTATGATTTGGGAAGGGGGAAGGGAAGCTGTATTTCAAAACCAGAAAAACAGTTCAGGAAATTCCAGTCAGCTCCACTCCTTGGGCCTATGAGTGTACTTTAATTAGCACATCCAGCTGGCCAGATTGTAGCTAAGAAAGTAGTTCTAGAGATCTCAATCAGTAATGTCAAAAATGTTGATACCTCAGGATTTGAGAACAAAAACAGCTTAAATGGAAGAATCTCTTAATTAGATATTGAGATGTTCAGGAATAATCCCTTTACTGAGAAACCTGATAATACTTGTATCCGCTATTTTGCTTTTACTAGAACATTTACATTGAAGGGCTTCAGCAAATTGCATATTGTTTTCTAATCAGAGTTTGCTTCCATAGAGTAGTTGACAAACAAGACGTTACAGTCTTGACTGGTGTTTAAAAGCCTTGCCAATCCTTCCTTGAAAGGTTAATTTAAAATACAGAAAATGGGCCACCTTATTCTCTCTTGGTAGTTCTGTAATAAAAGGTTGATTGTTCAAGCAGCAGCATTCAGTTATTTTGTTTCTGATGCTATCTACATGTGAAAAAATCAATCTAGGCTCAGCTGGTCCCTGAAGGCTTTCCAGTTCTAGCCATCAGTGCAAAGATACAGAACAAAAAAATCAGAGCCTCACAATTAACATTTAAAATGTCAAGTATTATGTTGTCAAGTTAAAGAATGAAATTTGCTTCCAGGAATATCAGATACAGAAAAGCTTCTGGAGTGTTTCCCCATTTTTTAGTGAAACTCGTTCTTCGAATATGTTTGCTGGAGAAAAATATGCTAACTAGGGGAAGTCAGAATGGCAACCAGTGTTCAGGGAAATTGCCCACAAGTGTAGCTCTCCGATTCTTGTTGAATTAATCATGATACTAGACGTCTACAACAGACATTGAAAGCTTACAATATATTAATATAGTTGAAGCAGAAAACAATTGGTTCTCTATCTGTGTTTTTGTTTTCCTTTTTCTTTCCCCTGCAGGAGCTGGGATGCTCAAACGACAGACAGGTAGACCAAAAGCAATGAAATTTATTGCTCTGATTCTGATGGTTGAAAGAAAACCAGCACGGACCTCCAAGAGTTTAGGGAGCAAAATAAAAAGAGAGTTTTAGAATTATGCATGAAAACTGAGACAGCTGAATAACATCCTGGAAACATGGTAAGAATATACATCCAGTGTAAAATAAATCAGCTCTCAAAAGGAAAGTGATGTGAATGGTTCAAACAACTTTGAAATTAGTGTTAGTTTAGCTACCAGCATGAATTTTAGCCACACATTTCCTCACTTTTACTTACTGATCTTCTAGGTGGAAAACTGATAAGATGGGAATCTCTCAGAGCGGAAAATCAATGCTGTTACAATGGATCCTCACAAATAGCAACAGGGGCATGGCAAAGCAGCTCTGGCATTGGAAGGAACCTTGGCAGTGCTGAACAATCAGATAAAGCATTTTTTACTTGCAAGCCATTTGAAGCAGGCCTCTAAACAGACCAGTGCACAGGTGTGTTCTGTTCATTTAAAATAGCAACTGTTATTTAAGGGAAAGGAATAAAATAGGAACACAAAAAATACAGAATGCTGTTAAGTTCACAAAAAAAAAAAAAATTATGGTTTTTCCAAAAAATGTAAAATTCCTTGTTTCATGATTAAGAAGTTGTGTTAAGTGGTTTGAGTGTGTGGTTTACTAATGGTATTCTTTCTTCCTCACCAAAAAGATGATTCCAGCTGTACATCCTATCATCATGTTGAGTGTATGGCATCATGTTCTGATGACCTGTAGTTCATGTTCGCAAAACTCTGCCACTGTTCTTCTGCCATCTTAAATTTAAAAAGTCACCAGTGTCTAAGAGGATGCACAGGCTCCACGGAGTCTGAGCCAAGACACACACATTCCAAGAAGCCCATGGAGTCTGTACTGTGACATACTTACACTGTGAATGGAGGCACAATAACACACAAGAACAGCTCCTTTGGGTAATTCATGTTTCCTGTATTTCTGTGAGAAACACTCCCATCCTCCTCCTCCTCCTCCCTCGCCAACTGCTTCATTCCCTTGCTGAAAGGTAATACTGCAAAATCCAGCCTTTGTTATCCAGTAGGAGAGCAGCAGTAAACAATTCAAGGACAATAGCCACCAGACATGTGGAAAACACTTCATTTTTACTGAGCTGCGACATGCAAATCCTTTGCTAATTAGAGTTCCTGAACGTTGAAAATAACTATAACCTGCTCTCTTATTGTTGAAACCCCATGGTTTTTGTGGAATGGAAGATCTCTTTAGAAGCACTTAAATGATTCAGAAATGTTTGGGTTTGTTTTTTAAAAGATGACACTTCAGACTGGAGTACTAAAAAGTATAGCTTAAGTAACAGCTCAACGCAGTCAGGTAGTAGGTCAGTAATGGCTTCATACTTTACCTTTCCAGTGAACTTTCATGGCTTTTAAAAGTCTTTTACCTTGTTCAGTCTCTTGGTTATTTGGCAGACCCCAGCAAAATCCCCATTTCCAACTCTGGGAGGGCTGTGTTATCTCCTAGATGCTTGTTCCCTGCCCGCGGCACTTTCCGGTGGTTCCTCTCCCAAGCGATGGCAGCCAGTGGGGACAATCACCTGCAGCACCAGCACGGTGCCTGCCATCGTTTGCTGCCCGTGGATCCAGGGGTGACAATCTGGAGGGACGATGACGGCGGGTGGATGGGCCTGGACCCCCCAAACCGTTTTCGCCCATGGGGCTATGGCACGGAGAACTGTGGCTCAGATTGGCTCCTCGGCTGCCTTGGAAGTAGATGGGATCCCGAGTGTGTAACAGTGCGGGAGGTCAGGAGATGGTTTTCACAGGGGACCCGCTTTGACTCTGCTTCCCTAGCGCTGGGATGCCCCACACCACCAGCGCCGGGTCCCCCAGCGCCCGCTCCCGCCCCGGGGGCAGCGGCGGAAGGACTGGGCGGTCACCGGGACGGGCGGCCCGGCTCTGGACCCGCCTCCCCGCCCGGGGCCGGGCGCCGAGCACCCTCCTCCTCCCCCGCGCCCAGGCAGGGGCTGCCCGCGGCGCCGGGGCCACACAAAGCGGCGAGCGGTGGTGCCTTCCCGCCGCCCGTCCGGCGGCAGCCCCGCCGCGCCGGTCATGGAGCCGCCCGTGCCGCCTCAGGAGCAGCCGCCGCGCCCACGCTCGCACACGGTCACCACCAGCAGCAGCTCCTTCACCGCCAACCTGTCGGCCAGCTCCAGCACCCTCGCCTACGACAGGGAGTTCCTGCGCACCGTGCCCGGCCTCCTCATGGTGACCGAGACTGTGAGTGATCCGGGGCGGGGAGTGCGGAGGGGCGCGGGGAGCCTCGGCCGACACAGGGCCACCGCTGGGGAGTGGGGTTGGGGTGTTCCCCCGCAGTGCATCACCCGGTGCAGCTGCGAAGGGCCCGTGCCCTCAGGTGAAGCCCACGGAAGGAGGAGCGGCTCTACGGCGGGGGCACAAACCTCCCGCCTGGAAACTATCGACAACTGGAAAAGCGGCGTAGGGCACACACGGTCTGTTCAGCCTCCCGCAGTATCCGCGGTATCATCGCATCCCAGCGGAATGAGGACTTTTGACAGACCGGAAATTGATTTTTTGAGACTTTTGTGTAACCGCATTGGTTGCGCATGCTTTGCACTTTATAGCGCAGGAATAGTCATGATGTGAGAGTTAATCAAGCAACTTATCTTTATTTCCTATGTCAATAAAAACAATTTCCTTATGCCGTTAGTGCTTAGATACACCTGTGCAGAGCGGGAGATGAAGTGACAGCTTTTGGGTTTGGTAGTGATTTTGGTTTTTGCAGGTAGTTCATAAGGTGTAAACGAACGTACAGAGGGCCAGGCAGTGCAGGGTTCCATCACGTGCCTTAGTGGTAGGTGATGAACAGCACAACGCCGGGATCTCTCTGAAGGCTCGTGTGCTCTCGGTGTGTTGAGTAACAGATACTCAGCATCTCCTCTTAAAGATTATGTGTTTAATTCTACTCATCTACACTATTAATAATTAAGGAACTTAAAGAGCTGGCTGCCCCAACTAACTTTTTGAGTTTCTTGTGTGAAGTTTTTGTTGTGTTGATGCTTGGAAGGATTAACTTATCTGACCACATTCATTTTCAAGGCTTGAAAACATTGTGCTTCACCAGAGCAGTGGAATGGCTGTTGGTTTTACTAATTTCAAAGTTAAAATAACCAAGTGGAGCTCCAGGCTGATGTGTGGTGTAAGACCTCTGGCAGGAGCAGTGCCATCGGAGAGAGGATGCACATTGAGATGCCAGATTGCTGTGCAGGCAATTAGTGGTGAGGCTGAAAAGTCAGAGCCAGCAGCCAGCTGTTACCTTGTGTGCCAGTGCCCTTGGGAATTCTGTCGATCTTTAGTAGATAGGTGATTGTAGGCTTGTTTTGGCTGTTAAACTCAGGAGATGTTTCACTGTCAAAGCTGTGGTAGATCTGTGAATAAAGAAGTTTTTGAAAGAATGGCTGCTTTCTTTTCCACTTTTTTTCAGTTAGTGATTACAACAGAGTTATGTACCTTTCTTGTACTTTATCTGAAGAGTGATCCCACTGTAGATTGTTACAGAGGTGCCCAAGGCTTTTACCAAGCCCCACTGGAATGTCATATATTCATCCTGGCTGTGAATACTAGATCAACTGCACTCACATTGAACTACATGGCCACAGGGCATGGACAGGCTCCTGCTTACTCTTTGTTGTAAATGTGCTTTGTAGTTTGTGTTGACAGATGCTGGTATGCAGGTTACCTTTCTAAATAGTGTTGATAGTTTTTAGGGGGATTATGTTTCCTCTCAGCCATTCCTAATTCCTGGAATAATTATAAAATGTAAAGATGGGCAGATCCTGGCCAACTCAAAGGAGTCATTAATGTAGGTTAATTTTTTCTGGTTTGTAATGATGTATTTGAGAGAACAGAGTATAGTTCTGATATGAAGTTGAAAGCAGGTCCTACAGAAGTACAGTATTGATAGATAGTGCCTTGAAGGAAATACTTCCAGTTCTTAATTCCACTTCTTTTAAAGCAGCTAGAGTAGCTGTGAAATTAAAGAAAAACATATTAGTGAAGATCTTGGTATGGAAATAACTGAAAGAACCCTAGTTCCTAAACTCAAATAGTGAGTTTATATGTAGGTGTGTATGTATATATACATTAGGCATTGAGTTTTGGTCAAGCATTTTCCACCAGTTCTGTATTTCTGCAATTTTTTCTGAGAGAAAATGTGCTTTAACAGAGCATGCAAGAGATCACAAGATCTCTATTTCAAAATTTGCTGTGCATATTGAACAGTGTTGGAACTGTGTGCCCTGAATCAGCCTGTTCTGATTGTTATGCCTTGTCTGCACAAATTGACCCTTCCAGGATATTTCTGACCCTCAGTACTGACCCCCAGCTGACAGCACAATCCTTCTGCTAAGGATTTACAAACCTGTAAATAAGACTAGCTCGTAAGTGCATGTAATTCAGTCTCAGGGGTTTGCAGCCTGGTAGATCTTCTCTAAGCACTGAGCTCTGAAGCACAGCTGCTGCAGTAGGAGCATCCCTTTCCTTCTGGTGCCCTTGCTCTGGGACACCTGTGACATGGACAGGGAAGAGGACCGTTTTTAGTAATATCTGCTGTCAGTGCAGCTTCTCATCTGCCAGATACCATGTCCATGTTAAAGCTGAGCTAGGGATGTTAAACAATGATGCTGAGAGTTTGCACTGTGGGGCTGCATAAATATTTGATTATTGCTACTGTCAGTCAGTGATGTTCATGCAGCAAGAGGGATACAGTCTGTGTCTCCTGGCTCTGAAACTGGAGCTCTCTTCTCTGTGTAGGCAAGGGGCAAATCTGTGTTACTCTTTGGCCAAAGACAGTGGAAAACCAGAAAGTTACCACATAAATTAAATATTCCAGCCCCTTAAGTGAAAGATCTTGGTCAGATTTTGCACCCACTTCCCTAATTTGCGTACTGTGAAGATGATTTAACTGCTGTGTGGATTTCCATGTGTGCTAGTAACCAGCCCACATCTGCACTGAGACTGTGGTTTAATGGCACAGTAAATTCAGCTTAACAGTGGCGAATCAACAGTTCCTACTAAGAGATTCTTTCTAGTGCTGCAAAGCACTGGTCTGCTATTAAATCAGTCTGCTGTTTCAAATTTGTTCAAAATGAGTTAGCTTTATAAGACAGGTTTAATGATGGATCAGGTATTAGCTGTCCTTTATGCAGGTGCTTTAGAGCCTGTGTAATTGTGGGATGAGGCTGACTGTGCATATTCAGCAGTAATAGAGTTATGTACCCAAACCTGGTTCAGCTTAACTCTGTGATTCCTTTTGGTCTAGCACTGCACACACCTAGCATGAATGAACACAGAAATACAGCCAGAAGTGTAGGCTAAATTACCTGGTGCTGACAGATTTCCATTGCCTTCGACATCTGCCTCTGTGACCAGAGCAGGTGCAGGGTTTCCTGCGACTCACTTGGAAAAAACTGAGGTCAGTTTATTTCAGTGGAAAAAACCAAATAGAAAATGCCACTGGGTTTCTGAGAGGCCTTTGGAAACTGGCATAAAATGCAATTTTGGTGCATGGAAGCCTGTCCAAAGTACTAATATACAGAAGTAGTGATGCTTGCTGGACAGGGTAGGGGCTTCTGACTCTGGAAACTTGGATTTACTGGCCTTAGTTGGCCATTGACAATTGCAAATTAATTTATCTGCATCTCTCTAACTTCTCAGAATGTCTTATCCATTCATGGAGTATAATAAAATAATAATCTTCATAAGGCACACTGAGATCCATTGGTAAAAAGTAGTATAGAAGATGAAAGTGGTGTTACAGAAAGTCTTTAAATGAGAAAACGAGATGTCAACTACCTGGGTTGACACTGAAGTAAAAATACATAATATAAAATAATTGATACTGATTGCTACAGTGTAGCACCACCAGTCCCCCTGGAGGATTTACGGTTTCAAAAGGAGCAAGTATAGCGATTTCTAGAGATGTTTTTTGAGTGTTTCTTTTCTGTAAAAAAATGGCCTAGAAAAGCTACATTTATCTTCCTGGGATTTTTATGGTTAAGAAAAATGATGGCTAGTGATACCTTCTCAGAGCTTTAAATCACCTTCTCAAGTCAAGCGTTATGGATCACTTTGGGGAAGTGGAGAGTTTTGTGGTTGCTATGGATGTAGTTATAAAAATATTTACTTTCTAGCAGGATGACATTGATCTCTTCAGATTGTTGCTTCACACCTGTGTGTTGCTATATGCAGTCTCTTGTAAAACTTGCACTACTGATTTTAAGGCTTGTTATGGCTATTTGACCTTGACAAAAACAAATACTTACATAGCTTGGAAAGGTTTAGAAGGTTGTTGTGCAGCTGCTGGGCGTGAGATCTTGTGACGGTATAAATTTTAGTAATTTGTAATTACAGTTGCACATCTTTATGCTATTCTATGCACATTATTCTTTGAAATGCCCAGAATAATATAGATACTTGAAATAAAAGCCTGATAGAAGTTACTTGCTTTATTAGCACCACATAAAATTGTGGTTCAAATTTATATTTCTGTACAATAAAAATAATTTGATCACTGTTTCATTATTCTTCTTCAAAGGTTAGACCTTTGAAGGTTTAATTCGTAAAGGAAATATTGTTTAATTTGTTTATTCTAGTTGATTGGTGAGCCTCAGCATATTATATAGGTATTGAAAGTTATATCAGATCTAGGATATTGAGGTTACTAAAGCCAGAACAACTGGATATGTGCAGTAGGCTTTTTGCCTTTTTTTTTTTTTTTGTCCGGAGAGATGCATCAAACTCTTCCAGAGATATTCAAATTTTTATTTAAGTTAGTAATAAAATCATGTAAATGTTAAGAAAAACAGAAGTAATACACAGGGATGATATACTGTGAAACAGCTAAAAGGCAAAAATTGTAATTAAAACTCTCCTTGCATTTAGATTTTTCTTTTGGTCTTATGCCCTCTCTGATTGCAGCTCTAAGTTTTGTATATAGACACCATCCTCCTCCTGCCCGCCTGTTTCTTGGAAGGGAGAAGCATGGAGGGAGTTCCATAGAGCCCCTTTCCTCACCTGAGTAGCAGCACGGATTTTTCTTCTTTCCAGAACAATAGAGATTTTTTCTTTAAATGTAATTTTTACTCCAGTCATAGTGTGTCTGCTTGCAAGAAATTGACAGCACTGAGTTACCTCCTGACATGTTGAACAAGTGCTTTGCCTGGAGGAGATGTACACAACCACAATCTTAAAATTATTCGCTTTGAATTACTGAATGGAAAAAAACAAATCTTATAGTGGCTAGTCAGTCACTTAATCCAGCAGCTTCATGTTCCTATGCATGAATAGGAAAACATACAATATAAGGCCTCAGCTCTCTCCTTTGCTCATGATCAGACAAAACTGTTGTTGAAGTCAGGTTTCAGTTCTGCCTTTTTTAGGAGCTGTTGTTCCACTGCTAACCCTTAGTTGTCCTTACGGTAGAGAATACACACACATCTATATGATTTCCATCTTCCTTTATTTATTTAAAGTTCTATTTCCTTTAAGGTCTTTGGTTTCCTGGACAAGATCAGGGTGTTTCCTCGGGGAGAGAGAACTGCTTGGGGGACGCAAGAAAACAGAACCTTTGGAACATGAACCAAGTGATGATAGAAACAGTGTTAGGGCTGACATGGTAGGAGGGTAAAAATGCCTCTTAAACTGAATGAAGATAGTTTACCAAAGGTCAAAAATGCAAAATATTCTCAATACGTCAGAGTTAAGGTAGAACATGTATGAAATGTTATTATCTCTTCATGAGAAGAATGCTTTAAAGTCATACTTAAACATCTACTTTTTTCTTGAGTGGATAGTGAATATAATATAAATCTTCCTCCCTCCCCGCCCCCCACCAAACTGTAGAATTTTTTTTTTTTGTACCTGCAAAAATTCTTATACACACGAAACTAGTTTTAAATAATGTTTTTGCGCTTCAATGGCCTGTATCTGTATGATGGTGAAATGTGCAATCTTCCCATTATTTGTAATGGAATAGGCAGAGCTTCCTAGGTGCTTAACTTTAGCATGATGCTGTGGCTGGGTGTGAGTCATGAAGGTAAATGCTGAGGCTAAAATTGTCATGGTCTGAGGACAAAGGTTGATGATATAGTTGCAAAGAGACTGTGACTGCATCCCTGAAAATTGCCATTTTCCAGGTATGCCCCAAGAGTCCCACATTCCTGGGTAATTGTACTATGGAAATTCAGTTGTTTGTGAAGACAGTGATGTTGCCAGATACCTAATGGAGATACCTGAAAATGGTGGAGACACTTGATGGTGTATTTTGTCTTAAAATGAATTCAGATCCTGGACTTGTCTGTGCCCCTCTTCTTTGTGGTTGTTGGTTTTTTGTTTGGTTGGGTTTTTCTTTTTTTTCTCCCATTGTGTTATGTTCTTTCTTTCTGCACTGGCATTCCTGCTTTCTATTTGGAATTATTTATTACATACTGTTAAGACCTAAGATTAGAGAATCTTGAAGTAGTGTATGCCTCTGAAAAAACCCTGTTTTCCATGCAGTGTATGATGAAGAGGTATATTTGTTGGCAGTATAATAAGAATGTGAGAGGGAAAAGGATGCAGAAAAAGGTTGTCTATGGCTCACACAGGATTCTTGCAAAATCATTAATGGCCCCCAGGTTCCTGAGTCCATTAACAAAATGCTGCTTCTACAGGAAAAGCAGATGTCTTTTGCTCTCTGCCCTTCTGATGGGAGCACTCCTGTGTACCTGGGGAGCCTGCTATGTGTCTGCTCTATTCCATGCTCTGAACCAACTGTGTAGCATCAGCAGGCAGGGTTAGAGCAGCAGTGGCTCAAAGATTCTTCTTAAAAATGGACTTCTCAAAACCACAGAAAAATTCTCTTAGGGACTCTGAACCCTTCAGAATGGGAAGTGTAGAGGGAATTATGATATGTTGTTCTTGTTTGTTGATTGCCTTCTCATTCAGCCTACTGTTATTTCCTGTTCTCTCCTGGGAATAACAGTGCCATATATTTCGTTTCTAATGGTCATGTATATAAATATGCATATATATATATATATATATATACATATGTATAAACACACAGAGATGTGTTNTATATATATGGTTTTAAGCTTCATTTTATTTTGGATAAAGTATATATTGTACTGTGTGATATTTCTGCACTTTCCCCCCTTTGAATTCCAGAAAAACAGCAGAAAATGTGTACTTGCAGAGAGGACCTAGCCCTTTTTTTTTCTAGGGTCAAGTAGCAAATAGATTTTAACATCCATCAGGCCTTTGTCAAGGTAGTTCTGTTCCTGTGGCCTGAGCCAGTTCCCATGGAAGCTGCTGGCACTAATTCACCTGCCTCTGAAAGGACCAGTTTAGGTATAAGGCTCTTAAAACTCCAGTGAGGGAGGGACTGAGTAAGGAAAGAATCAAGTCACTGCTTTCTGTGGCAGCTGGGTCTGGTCCAAGGAAAGTTTGGTGTTAGGTTTATGTTAATGAACTTAAAGACACTGAGCTCTTGGTTATACATGCATTAATACTATATCCAGGCTTTGCCAGACCACTTCACTGCACAAACTTGGATCAGTTCTGGGTACGACTGAATTTTTGCCAAGAGAGCACAATATTGAGTGTTTACCCTGACCCTTTTTGCAAGGTATGGGTGTGCAGATGACAGTGATGCAACCACAGGTTTGCTGAGAGAAAAATCTTCAAAGCAAAAGAAAACTGGTTTCAACAAACTGATATTGTTAGAGGAATGCCATTTGAACAGTTTGTTCTGGGTAGCCACAATGTTTCTGGTCTGATTTGAGATGTGCTAAAATCAGATTTTGTAGAACTGAGACAAACTAAGTAAGCATGGTAATAATCAGCAAGGTGTCAGTCTCTGGATATATCATAATCTAGTTACAAAGAATAAATAAATTGGAAACATCCTAAGTAGGACCCTGGAAAGAGGCAATGTGGGAAAAGCAGTCTCTCTTATCATGCTCTGGTAATCTCTTCTTATGTTTAACTGGTAGGCTAATGTGCACAACTTGAAAGGAAATCTGTCAAGAACCTTTGCTTCATACATGAAAATAAGACCGGTTTGTATCATCAGCTTTAAATGTGACTGCTAAGTTCAGGCTTGGATTTAAATATATTCAAGGTGACATTGTTTTTGCATAGCTTATTTAGCCTGCAAGTGATACAACTACTAACAGGCTCCTTCCCCGCCCCCCCTTTTTCACCCCCCCTTCCCCTTTTTCATCCCTCCTTTTTCACC